>CAJHNH020000513.1:969482-1016982 GCA_905116865.2 Candidula unifasciata | reverse complement strand
AAGAAGAAGAAGAAGAAGAAGAAGAAGAAGAAGAAGAAGAAGAAGAAGAAGAAGAAGAAGAAGAAGAAGAAGAAGAAGAAGAAGAAGAAGAAGAAGAAGAAGAAGAAGAAGAAGAAAAGAAGAAGAAGAAGAAGAAGAAGAAGAAGAAGAAGAAGAAGAAGAAGAGAGAAGAAGAAGAAGAAGAAGAAGAAGAAGAAGAAGAAGAAGAAGAAGAAGAAGAGAGAAGAAGAAGAAGAAGAAGAAGAAGAAGAAGAAGAAGAAGAAGAAGAAGAAGAAGAAGAAGAAAGAAGAAGAAGAAGAAGAAGAAGAAGAAGAAGAAGAAGAAGAAGAAGAAGAAGAAGAAGAAGAAGAAGAAGAAGAAGAAGAAGAAGAAGAAGAAGAAGAAGAAGAAGAAGAAGAAGAAGAAGAAGAAGAAGAAGAAGAAAGAAGAAGAAGAAGAAGAAGAAGAAGAAGAAGAAGAAGAAGAAGAAGAAGAAGAAGAAGAAGAAGAAGAAGAAGAAGAAGAAGAAGAAGAAGAAGAAGAAGAAGAAGAAGAAGAAGAAGAAGAGAAGAAGAAGAAGAAGAAGAAGAAGAAGAAGAAGAAGAAGAAGAAGAAGAAGAAGAAGAAGAAGAAGAAGAAGAAGAAGAAGAAGAAGAAGAAGAAGAAGAAGAAGAAGAAGAAGAAGAAGAAGAAGAAGAAGAAGAAGAAGAAGAAGAAGAAGAAGAAGAAGAAGAAGAAGAAGAGAAGAAGAAGAAGAAGAAGAAAGAAGAAGAAGAAGAAGAAGAAGAAGAAGAAGAAGAAGAAGAAGAAGAAGAAGAAGAAGAAGAAAGAAGAAGAAGAAGAAGAGAGAAGAAGAAGAAGAAGAAGAAGAAGAAGAAGAAGAAGAAGAAGAAGAAGAAGAAGAAGAAGAAGAAGAAGAAGAAGAAGAAGAAGAAGAAGAAGAAGAAGAAGAAGAAGAAGAAGAAGGGATAAACAAACACAAATTCCAACTTAAAATATTTTGCGATGACTGCATATGTGGCCACAAATCCCAGGGCCCAAAAGTATCCTTCCACGTCCTATCTGGCCCTATAAGGTTGTAAATATAAACATTCAAGACAGTTACAAATTCCCCCCTCCCCCAATCCCATATTGCCTCCCAGACTGTAAAACACAGACAGCATTTCATGTTTAATACAGCTACAGAGAAAGCAGCAACAAGAAATGACTCACGGGGGATTACAAGAAATCGATACAAACTGCAGTGAGGCTACACGATGTGCCAGTTTTTTCAAACCACAATTAATGGCTTGTCTCGAACACACGCAGGTTAGACACAGGCGTGCCGACCCAAAGAAAAACATAGGGGGGGGGGGAGGGGGTGTCCAGACCCTTTATATATTTTCTAGGAGGTTGCGGAAGGAGGCTGGATGAGCTGGTAATAATTATTGTTATTATTAACTTCCGAATAGCCAATAAATATAACAATATATTTGACATCATGTGATAATTTTAAGCAATTATTTAAAATTAGAATTTCTACACAAGGCTGTTGGAAAACAAAAGAGGGAAAGAAGAGGTAAGGGAGGGGGGGGGTTGTGGCGCTTCGATTCTCAAGAAGGCTCAGTCGTCATGTAACGTTGCTCTTTCGACAGCCTGTATGAAAGAAACTCGGTCTCTCGCCAGATCTTCCGCCTTGTGCAGTTTCCTAACCACGGCAAGGTATCTCTTATGTCCTGTACCCACATTCGTGTTGGTCGACCCCTGCCCCTCTTTCCTGGCAAATGTCTTTATCTACAGCGCTTTCCAATCCGCCGTGGCGTTTGATATAGCCAAAATATTTCACTTTTCAAGAAAAGATGCTGTTTATTAGCCAATCTTCCCTGATGTTCAGATCTTCTACGGTTTCATTTTTGTGTGTGTTGACATTCTAAGAATCTTTGCATAGCATTTCAGCTCAAAAGCCCCTAATGTATGGGCTTAGGCGACACCTAAAACAATTTGTTGCTGGAGGGAGGGGGTAAACTTATTGTGCCAACCCTTATATTCCGGCTAGCCTGACTAGAAATTATATTTAGAAGGGTTCAGGGTGTGGTCGAGAATGGCGCGTCGCCTGATCGAACCTATACAGGATGTGTGCTAATGCCTGTGTTTTACGTGTACAAGCATGCAACTGGTATACACAGACACGCATGCACACAGAAAACGAACCATCAAACTTGTATTTTTAAAGGGTCACAAATTGGGCCCGCAGGCCTGTCTCATTTACTGCGCCCCTATTCGTTCAAAATTCGTACAGTAATTACATGGTCTATATTTTTGAATAATTCATTTAGCAGTGAACTTGGTATGACTTCTGGGCATTTATACTATATGTGAGTTATGAGAAAATACATGCAAAATTAGACAGACAGACAGACACACAGACAGATACGCACAGTCAAACAGAAAGAAAGGCAGACAATCAGACAAAGACACATAGACAGACAGACTGGCAGGGAGACAAGACAGACATACGTGCAGACACACAGAAAGAAAGGCAGACAATCATAGAGGCAGACACACAGATAAGAGAGGCTGGCAGGGAAACAGACTGGCATATAAATAGAGGTTTCAAAGCTATCATTTCGTGTTGCTTTTCTGCTCCGCGTCCTACTTACTTTCTTTTCATTTCCCCTTCTTTCGATTTCTATCATTATTTTGCCCCAGCCTGCATTATCTGACTTTCATTTGTCTTCTCCTCATTCTCCCGTCTCATTTCTCATGATTTATGATTAATAGAGTTCATCTTTCATCTCCCTCTTTCTGTAAAACATACATTCTAACTGAACATGGCATATGGTGTCGAAAGTTATGTCTTTCAAAATTGTCACCAAAGAACCAACCCTGTACCGCTCACAAGAAGATGGCCTCTGCTGTTGTCAAAGTTTTCCTCAAGGAATCACTGGATGCTTTTTTCTAACATATTTGAAAAGATTCCTACAAGGTGTCATAAGTTTTCAAACATAAGAACAATAAACGCATCACCAACGTCATTACAAGAAGTACAAATCCAACGGTGCTTATTCCTGACTCCCCTGCTGACTGCAGCAACAAAACAATGCACCAAATTCATTGAGAAACAGCAAATTTAGTAAGCCATTTAGTAAGAACGCAGCCAGAACAACTACCGACACGGTCGCTACACAAAAAAGATCCGAAGGGAAATCAAGAGGCCGCCCTAGAAGAAGACGGATTGATGACGTTAAAGAGCTTCTACATAGACTCGAAATGACAACATCTATTGTTGCCCATCAAGAAGTGGATCGCAGACTGTTCCTCCCCACAACGCTTAAAGGCATAATTGGAGATTGACAATGATGATGACTGCTGAAGAACACGTATACACAGCTGCAGTTATGTGTGCAATGACGTTGGTGATACGTATCCACCCCCCCCCCCCCCCCCCATTCCCTATGTATAGACACTTATGGGACACCAGGTATAATTCTCCTAGTGCTTCCGGGTCGACCCATCCTAAAGAAGCTGGCTAGGAAAATTCTTGGGACGTAAAGGCGACTGTCGTGATGTTAACTACAGTACCCATGAAGTGCCAATCGATCTACAAAACTTTGGGCTCCGGACAATGAGCCCTGTGCGCCAATTTCGTGAGAGAAGTAAAGGATCAATCGTTCAGTTGTCCTTTCCGGACTGTTACCTAAATGTTTACCAAACGATTCTGACATTGAAAACATGTGGGCTGGCTTGCTTGCAGGGCCACGGTAGGTACAGGAAAAAACAATGGATCAGGCCGACTTTCTCCATACTCTCAAAGAGGCAGGACGAGAAGATGGTTCAGAAGACGACGTTGAATCGGCAAAACTCAACAGACTACAAGAACTTCAGGTCAACAGAGGTGTCGCCAAACATGAACACTATACAACACTATGCAACACTATACAACACTATACAACACTATACAACACTATGCAACAACACTATACAACACTATACAACAACACTATACAACACTATACAACACTATACAACACTATACAACACTATACAACACTATACAACACTATACAACACTATGCAACACTATACAACACTATACAACACTATACAACACTATACAACACTATGCAACACTATACAACACTATACAACACTATACAACACTATACAACACTATACAACACTATACAACACTATACAACACTATACAACACTATACAACACTATGCAACACTATACAACACTATGCAACACTATGCAACACTATACAACACTATACAACACTATACAACACTATACAACACTATACAACACTATACAACACTATACAACACTATGCAACAACACTATACAACAACACTATACAACACTATACAACACTATACAACACTATACAACACTATACAACACTATACAACACTATACAGGCAGAAAAAAAAAAAAGAAAAAAAAGTAAACAAACATAGAACTGGTATTTCAGTCGTCACTTACGTTATGAGAAAATACATGCAATTAGACAGACAGACATACAGACAGACACGCACAGTCAAACAGAAAGAAAAGCAGACAATCATACAGCGAAACATACACACAGACAGGCTAGCAGGGAGACAGACACCATTATTAAGACATCCAAGCATAACGATGAGTGCAAAGAGACAGAATATTAATAGCATATTCATTCCAACATTAAGCTACCAGTGTCAGACATGGACACTTTCTAAAGATCATATACGTAAAATCACCACCTGCGAGATGAGATGCCTGAGAAAAGCAGCCAACCTAACCATCTGAGATCGAGTGAATAATGAAACCATCAGGCATATTGTGAGAACGACACCTTGTACTAGATTAATCGAGAAACAGCAAATCAAGTGGTTTGGCCATCTCGTTAGAATGCAGCAAGATCAAATACCATCACAAGCACTACATCTCAGAAGATCAGCTACAAGAGCAAGAGGACGGCCGCGGAAAACATGGATCGACAACATTAAAGACTCTACGCCTTCACCGCATGACAATAGCCAGTGGCAGCTAACGTGCACTGGATCGCAAATTATTCCTTCCCACGACGCTTAACGGCAGAGGTGGTTTATGATAAACATAATAATGATGACTCACTGAAGGATATACTGAAGATGAGATCAGAGCGCTTATGGATTTGTCCGATGTGCAGTGAGGAAAATCTTGTCAATTAACTAACTTACTAAGCGACTAAACATCCGGTGACCCAAAGAGTCAATATTCGGGTGAGAATTCCCCAGGTATAAATCCCAGAAACCACGCTCGACCGTGAGATTATTGCAGCCTCTGTCGGTTATGACGACAATAAGTCTGGGCAAGGCAGGATCCTTTCAACGCCAGTAGCGCATCACGCATGTGAGATAGAATCAGCACACTATAGGTGAATAGATAAAAGTGACGCCAGCCGCCTTTACTTCCCAGTACATTTAGGGTTAGTTGCTAATCCTTTGCAGCACGTTGCAGAACCAACCCCAGCAGCCCCTGGCTGTTGTGTGGTTTTCCTTGGCAAATTTACGTCCAGTAGTTTGCCATTGAAATCCTGGACGGTCGGCTTTCTTGATACCACTGTCGAAACCAACGCAAGATGCATGGCCCGCAGCTGGGATCGAACCCGGCATTCCGGCATTATGAAGCGTTCGAATCGACTTAGCCACAGAGCCGACTTTCAGTTTATTACCTGGTACAAATTTAAGGCTGGGTCAACTTATAAGCGGTTAGAGGCGAACCTAAATTCTACACAACCACGGCTCCCGAAAAGGGTCATTTACTTGAAAAAATTGACCAGTTTCACGAACTGGGTCAAAATTATATAGTCTGTGAACTGGTCTCTTTTCTTCCGTTTGCAGTTCACGGTAAGGCAAAAAGGTTGCCCGGTTCACTCAAAGGGCAAAATTGATGCCCGTTTCAAGAAACTGGCAGTTTAGCCAATACTGTGTTCAAATTTGTGCTAGAGACGACGCGATACGGCCCCCATACTACATTTATCAGTAAAGTAAGTATCCACAGTAGATAAGGGTCTATTCACCCACACATAATTTAGTGTGTGTGGTTTAGGTGTGTGTGAGAGCGGGGCAAGAGACAGACTGAGGCAGACGACAGAACAAAGAAGAATCTCACACACAATCAGATGTAGAGACACTCGCAGTCATCAAGCACTTTACCAGAAGAAAGGCTTGCTTCCGTTCTTCTCTGCTGGCCTTGTTCTCCTTCTATTCTTCGGGGTCTAACTTGCTGAAAATCCGTGATTGTGTCCCTTTGAAGCTTCCATGGCAACTGATGACATTACTGGTTCTTTCTGTTAGCGACTCTGCTCTTACGGTCAACATCTTTGTTAGTACCCCATCCTGTATCGGTTCTATTTGGTAGCTGGCGTACGTCCTTTTTTGTTTAGGGTCGTTATGTTGACTCCACTGTTTTGAGATTTACTTCGCTGATCTATCATGCCTGCGGTGAATTTAGACTAACAATCGGCAAGAAAAATCACAAGTTGGTGACGCAATGTGATAATTATAAACCTGCATGGACTAACAGTCAGCGAGAAAGAGACAAAGTTTATGATGTAATATACTAATTGATAAACTTGCGATTCTTTATTAGCGATGAGGAGCTAGAGACAATTATTGCAGCTATCTCTATCTGACAGCGATAGTAAATAGCAAACTATTAAAGGAACAAGAAATCAACATCAGGAGAGGTAAGGCAGCTACAACAATTTTGTTGGAAACAGTTTAAAGACATGCAAAGAAACACTGGTGGACTATACAAAGTTTATAAGTGGGAAAAAAACTGATGACAAGCATTCTAGATATCAGTTGGCACCTTTCCGTTTCCTGCACATATTTCAAGCCAGTATTGTTAGTAAAATCTGGTCAACTTGCACATGCCAGGAGAAACGGTACAGCTTTCTTATGCAATGAGCACAACGAATACTCGGCATTACGTAGCTTGGTAAGATAAACAATGCCGAGATACTGGCAAGAGCAGATATGACACAGGTTTTCTAAATGCTCAGTCTTCGAAGCCTCGGATGGCTAAGCACACTCGGAGAATCTAGGATGGCAGAATTCTTAAGGACATCCTTTGCGCAGAAAATATGGGGGTTGGTCTCTACTAATGTGAACGATAAGGGTATTGAAACTGATTCATAAGAACTGGAAGGTAATGACTGCTTTGCACGTAGTAAGAAAATCGGGAGAGAAGTAGGTACAGTGGAGAAAATGAATGCAGACAGTTAAGGCTGCATATTTGAGAAGAAAACACGCCAAACGTCGATAGCAGTCATGGCCAAGAAATCCGTTGCTCTGACTGTGGAACTATTCTCAAAGCAGTTAGTCAGTAGCCTTGCTTCCATAACAACCCTCTAGAAAACTTCTAGATCACAAGCAATATATCGCGCGTCCGATACACCCATCTGGAGATCATCCACGACATCCTGCACCCATCTTCTCATTGGCCTTTCTCTTCCTCTCTTTCCAGGTGTATATACCCCTCCATTATTGTTCTCTCTAAACTTTCCTGACGTTTTAAGTGACCAAAATATTTCAATTGTCTGTGTTTTATCTTCTTTAATAGCCAACCTTCTTCAGTATTCAGTTCTTGAAGTATTGATGCATTTTTTCTTTTCTGTACCCATGATGTTATTAGAACCCGTCTATAACATTTGTATTCAAAGGCATTTATGCGCTGTTCAGCTTTTCAAGTATGTGTCCAGGTCTCACGTGCGTATGTTGCAATGGGAAATTATAAATCTAATGTTTATAGTTCTGTCTGGCCCACCCTACAATTTATTCAGTTGTTTTAGTATTTCAAGAGCAACTGATTGTCGTCGTTTAATATCTTTCATTGCGTCACCAATGATGGTAATCAATGACCCAAGACATTAATAACTTTCTCAAAGCAAGTGAGACTTACTTGTCATACTCGCCATCGATTGTAACTCCTATGCTATCCCTACAGCACAATTTAATAGAAATAGAGAAAGGTGACAAGAATGACAGAAAGCAATGCTATTCAGATACAGTGGTAACACAACCAGAGGTCGACCACGTAGAAATCGGAGCGCAAAAATATAAGAGGCACTGAATAGGTCCGTTACAGAGATCTCTTCCTGCCCTGACACCGCGAGACATTCCAGCAGCAGAGAAAAGAAGAAGACAAGAATGCATGTCATCAAGTTCTTACACTGAAAAGCTCTCTTTTCTTGTTGGCAGCTTTCTATCTTTCCAGACTGTCACTGTCACTACTGTCTGTACGTACCACTTTTTAGGGCAGCGTAGACAGACAGCACTATACGATACCGTGTTGGTATTGTTCGTTCCTTGGATCTGTCCTTGTAACACACAGGTGCGCTGCCAAGCTTACTTGCCTCTAATCATGCGTGCAGATGCGTCATAACCATGCTAGATTCAATAGAAATATATGTACAGCACCTAATACTTACGAACTTAGATTATATCTAATTCAGCAACCAAACACCCAGTAAGTATGACCGACAAATACATCCTTTTAACAAAATATTGTGAAACTGTCGCGAAAAACATCCTGTATGTTGTAATAATCCGACCAGGGTAAACTGTGCCGATAAAATCTAGTGACATTAGAAACTGGTTGGGTGAAATCACCGCTGACATAATGTTGACACACTGTAATCCAAATAGGCAGAAATGTCACCGGGAAAATCAAGAGATACTGCGAACTAGATGAAACTGTCACTAACGAAATCTTGAAACACCGCAGTTTAGTTAAATAGGTTTGCTAAGGGAAATATACTTTATATACTGCAATGAAGTCGGTGCACATCTGCATGAAAGGTAAGGAACCAAGAGTCTGCACAGAAATATGTCAGACCTGTGATACGGATGTGCACGCAACACTCGGGTCCTGGAACAAGACTAAAATCTGGAGGTGGGCGAATACACAGAGCTTTTCGCCGGAGTTGACAGTTGGTAAACGCGAAGAAGAAGAAGAAAAAGAAGAAGAAGAACAACAACAACAACAACAACTTCTTACAGACAAAATCTGCTATACTGTTATCCACCTAATGCAATTATCACGGTAAACAACACTAGGTATCCCAGTAAGACTAAACAACTCGTCCCAGCTAGAATACAATACACAAGATAATCAACGTGTTAAATGACCTAACTTATTTAGCGTAGACAAGATAACCAAAGTGTTCAATTACCGGGCTGATTTATCACACACAAGATAACGGTGTCATGTTTCCAGAAGAAGATTAACACAAAAGTCCGTCCTATTCCTGAACACCACGCCAGGGATGATGAGGTCAATACGAGTGAGCCAGAAAGTGTCTAGTTGATAAACGACTGACGGACGAGTACTGACTGGCGAAGTTTTAAGAATGGTATGAGATATCGGGGTGGCCGCTGAGCACGCGCAGTGTTCGTAGGGAAGTCCGGGTGGAGGGTTGTGTGTGTGTGTGTGTGTGTGGAAGAGTGATTGGTTTGGGTGGGTGGTATGGCGGGTTGTTGGATCTGAAGGGCGGTGCAGGGGTTCAGGTGGGTGCGTGTGGCGATGGAAAGGGACTGGAGGGAAAGGATGGGGGAGGGGGGTTGTAAAACAGTTCGCTAGAAGCTGTACTGCCGATCGTAAATTTAGGAGTTTCTATGAGATCCAGAAAAAGCCGGCGTAGGGTAGCGGCTAGACGCCCGTCGTGGCTTCAAATACGGACGGTGCTGGCTTTCAAACATTACCTTGGCTCCCAGACTGACCCAGTCTAAAATGGGTATTAGGAGAAAGTTTTAGGAAGTAAAGGCGGCTTGGGTGAGGCTGACCTCTAAGTACCAATTGGTCAATAAAGTATATGTCTATCCCTATTTGCCCATTACCCTAAAAGCGTGGAAAAAAGGGTCCTTTATGAGATCCAGGCGGATTTTTATCAAACGATGCTGGCTCCTAGGTCGACCCCTCCAAAAATGAGTACCAGGTTATGTCATGGGAAATAAAGATGACCGGGGTAATATTGACCAAATTACCCACATAGTAGAGGCTGGTGTGTGAAAATAGACGTGGCCCTGCGGCTTTGAGAGTTAGTGGATGCGGTTAACAATTTCATGATCCTCAAGTGCTAGAGCGGCGTCCATGGCTAAGGCGTTGCGAGTCCGACTCGTAATTCCAACGTACCGCGATCGAAACCCACTGCTGGCTGCGTGGATTTTTATCGTGGTACGGGGCGTCGCAGGTCGACTCAGCCTAAAATGGTTACCAGGATGATGTCCTGGTAAAGTAAAGACGGCCGGCGTAATACTGACCACAGTACCCACCTAGTGGCGATTGGTCTGTACAAATATGAGTGCTCTTTCCATATGCCCGATGTGCCTGAGGCGTGAAAAGGGATCTTTACTTTACTTACAAGTGATAGAGTTCGCTCCCTGAAGGGGACAGAAAATTAAAATTGTTTTTTTAAATATCGCGTCCTGGATGAGTTTAGAGCCTAAGACGTACAAAATACACACATAAATTCTCAGAATATCTTGGACAAAGAAGTGGAGAAATACTGACGTCTTGACAGATCTGAACATCAAGGAAGATTGGCTAATAAACAGCATCTTGTCTCGGAAGCTGAAATATTCTGGTCATATCAAGTGCCACGACAGATTGGAAAAAATATAGCAGAAGGCATGGTACCAGGAAGGAGGGGCAGGGGCCGACCAACACGAAGATGGGCACAGGATATAAGTGACTCCTTGAGTATGAAAGTACATGAGGTGGAAGAGCTGGCGAGAGACCGAGTTTCTTTCATGCAGACCGTGATGAGAGCGACGTTCTGCAAAGGACATGCTACATGATGAACGCACCCTATACACAATTATAACAAGAAGCGCCGACCCTAAACAACTGGGCGGTCTCAGTCATTATAATTTTATGGGAAGGGAGGGGGCGGCTTACACCTTGTTTTATGCACAATAATAATGTGATGATTATTTAAAACTTGTAATGCTAATGTCAAATCAGTACTGTTGAATTATGGAGCAGAAACATGGAAAACTCAGGCAATTACTACAAAAAACTACAAACATTCATTAATTGGTGCCTGCGCAGAATAGAGGGAAGCAAATGGTATGATATAATCACTAACATAGAGCTTCGGGAGACAACTAAATGAGTTCAAGTGAACTAAGAGGTAAAGAAAAGACATTGACGGTGGATAAGACACATGCTGATGAAACTTGACAACAGTTTAACTAGAATGTCTTTGCACTGGAACCCACACGGGCATATAAATCAGGAAGACCAAAAAACACCTGGAGAAGGGAACTAGATAGTCAAATTAAAAAGATGGGGGAGGGGGGAGACATGGGGATAGCAGCATGTGATAGCCAAGGATTGAACAACTTAGCCTGAGTTTGTTGAGGGTCTATGCTCCACTGGGGGTTAGAAAGGCAGAAGAAGAAGATCAGTCTTATTATTATTATTATTATTATTATTATTATTATTATTATTATTATTATTATTATTATTATTATTACTATTACTACTACACGCGGTGTCCGTGGCTTAGGCGTTGCGAGTCCGACTCGTAATTCAGCGTACCGCGATCGAAACCCACTGCTAACTTATCGTGGTTTGGGGCGTCGCAGGTCGACCCTGCCTAAAATGGGTACCAGGATGGGCTGTCCTGGGAAAGTAAAGACAGCCGGCGTAATGCTGACCACATTACTCACCGAGTGCTGATGGTTTGTAAAAATATATGCGCTCTTCCCATATGCCCGATACGCCTAAAGGCGTGGAAAGGGATCTTTACTTTACTTTACTTACTACTACTACTACTATTATTATTAGTAAAGGCCGCAGGTCCAGGCGTCCGTGACGCATATGCACATAAGACAAAATACATACATATAAATATAGACACAGGTAAAACAAAGACAACATACAATGAATCATTGACTGATAACGTAAGACGGGCCATGTTTAGCCTACATATCAGCAGTGTCTCGTTACAACTTGACAGGGTTCTATCGACATATACGGACAACATATTACAACACAGCACTGCCAAGAGCTGAGTGATTACAGACTGAGAGAAAGTAGGTTGTCTGCCGAACAATAAGTGGTTGCCAACCTTGTAGCTATAAGGGTTACATTTTGCTTCAGAAACCACTGGCGGATCATCACCGTGTGGGTTACGGGGCCCCATAGTGGGGGAAAACAAGAACTGACCCACTGTCTTCCCAACAAGCATGTCATAGGGGTCGACTAATTGGCGACATAATTCTCTATCTATCTTATTTACCCCACGGGAACATCACACAAGCGATAAACACCCGATGACACAAAGTGTCACCATGTGGGTGAGGATCACCCGTGGAGAGGTCCCAGAAACCCCGTTCAGCCATTAGACCATATTTACGGCCGGGCTATATGCGGCCCCTGACAAGAGCCAGAGTAGGCCTTTAAATAAGGAAAAATTGTATCCCAAAATGGGATGACAAAATTCGAAGCTGGAGTACCTTTGCCTGAAAGGAAAGAAACCAAGAGTCTGCATACAAATAAGGCAGATCTGTGAAACCGATATGCACGCAACACCCAGATTCTGGAACATCACCAAGGTTCAGAGGTGGAAGAGTAACTAAAACGTTCTGTCGGCTTAAACAGTCAGAGCGCGCGAAGAGGACAAGAAAAGAACATTCTATTTGTAGTCTCTTCGTCTCGTTGCTGGCACATAATGTAACCACAAGTGATCTCCCTCGCTGGGCGTCTGCTGCTTCGCTGCCAATGGTAATTCTGCGTTTCTTCATGTCCCTTTCTACTGCCCATTTCCTGGTTTCCTTAGGTCGTTCATGTCTCCTTTTCCCAAGCACCGTCCACCGAAGAGTTGTCCTTGCCAAAGCGTCAAGAGACATTCCGCAAAAAAATCCAAGCCATTCCCGTCTTCTTCCTTTGATAACGATTGTCAGTGATGAACATTTTGTATTCTTCCTTTGATAACGACTGTCAGTGATAAACGTTTTGTATTCTTCCTTTAATAACGATTGTCAGTGATGAACATTTTGTATTCTTCCTTTGATAACAATTGTCAGTGATGAACATTTTGTATTCTTCCTTTGATAACGACTGTCAGTGATAAACGTTTTGTATTCTTCCTTTAATAACGATTGTCAGTGATGAACATTTTGTATTCTTCCTTTGATAACAATTGTCAGTGATGAACATTTTGTATTCTTCCTTTGATAACGACTGTCAGTGATAAACGTTTTGTATTCTTCCTTTAATAACGATTGTCAGTGATGAACATTTTGTATTCTTCCTTTGATAACAATTGTCAGTGATGAACATTTTGTATTCTTTCTTTGATAACGACTGTCAGTGATGAACGTTTTGTATTCTTCCTTTAATAACGATTGTCAGTGATGAACGTTTTGTATTCTTCCTTTGATAACGATTGTCAGTGATGAACGTTTTGTATTCTTCCTTTAATAACGATTGTCAGTGATGAACATTTTGTATTCTTCCTTTAATAACGATTGTCAGTGATAAACATTTTGTATTCTTCCTTTGATAACGATTGTCAGTGATGAACATTTTGTATTCTTCCTTTAATAAAGATTGTCAGTGATAAACATTTTGTATTCTTCCTTTAATAACGATTGTCAGTGATATACATTTTGTATTCTTCCTTTAATAACGATTGTCAGTGATAAACATTTTGTATTCTTCCTTTGATAACGATTGTCAGTGATGAACGTTTTGTATTCTTCCTTTAATAACGATTGTCAGTGATGAACATTTTGTATTCTTCCTTTAATAACGATTGTCAGTGATGAACATTTTGTATTCTTCCTTTAATAACGATTGTCAGTGATAAACATTTTGTATTCTTCCTTTGATAACGATTGTCAGTGATGAACATTTTGTATTCTTCCTTTGATAACGATTGTCAGTGATGAACATTTTGTATTCTTCCTTTGATAACGATTGTCAGTGATGAACATTTTGTATTCTTCCTTTGATAACGATTGTCAGTGATAAACATTTTGTATTCTTCCTTTGATAACGATTGTCATTGATGAACATTTTGTATTCTTCCTTTAATAACGATTGTCAGTGATAAACATTTTGTATTCTTCCTTTGATAACGATTGTCAGTGATGAACATTTTGTATTCTTCCTTTGATAACGATTGTCAGTGATGAACATTTTGTATTCTTCCTTTGATAACGACTGTCAGTGATGAACGTTTTGTATTCTTCCTTTAATAACGATTGTCAGTGATGAACATTTTGTATTCTTCCTCTGATAACGATTGGCAGTGATAAACATTTTGTATTCTTCCTTTGATAACGATTGTCAGTGATGAACGTTTTGTATTCTTCCTTTAATAACGATTGTCAGTGATAAACATTTTGTATTCTTCCTTTGATAACGATTGTCAGTGATGAACGTTTTGTATTCTTCCTTTAATAACGATTGTCAGTGATAAACATTTTATATCCCTTCCTAATTCTTCCTTTGATAACGATTGTCAGTGATAAACATTTTGTATTCTTCCTTAATTCTTCCTTTGATAACGATTGTCAGTGATAAATAAACATTTTATATCCCTCCTTAATTCTTCCTTTAAGAAAATCAAATTTAAAGAATAAAATAAATTAACAGTCTGCACTTTAAAAATCCAAACGAGGAAAAAAATGTGGCAATAAACGGCAAACAAATCAAAAATCGCAAGTGAATACACATACACACGCCTGCACTTCAGAATCGAATGTCCAATTGACGAATGAATACAATAAGCATAGCAAGCTTGTAGAACCACAGACGCTGATCTCGTGACCTGCATAAATAATATCAAAGTCAGGTTGTGTAACTATGTTCACACCAGTGAAGAGCCGCAGAATAAACCATAAATTATGCCGGTCAACGTGTAACTCAGCCGGGCGTAACGAATGGTATGTGTACTTCAGTGAAAGGAGCGACGACCAGCGATTCAAGCGAATGTTTCCACCTAAGTCTTTCTCTACGATCAAGAAAATATAGGAGAAAAATACTAACTTAAAAGGCAGTTTCCACAGTCATTCTTTGTGCTCAATATCAGCTCGACTTTTGTTTTTGTTGTCTCCATCTTTCCCGACAATATTGTGCCAGTTAGTTAGTCGACATATTATCCTCACTGCACATGGAACCACTTAGCCCACAAGTGCTCGGATCCCCTCCTTAGTAAATCCCGCAGCGTGCAGCGGTTCAGGACACCAGTTCTGTGTTGGTTTCTTATTCTGCTTTGGCTTCCTGCTAAGTATTCTTGTCTGGCCACACTCCTACTGACATGGCATTCTTGTAGTCTGGTCATTGTTGCAGATTCGCCAGATTCACAGTCGTCACGTGGTTCTTGCAAAAGTCGTACTTCTCGTAGAGCACTCAGAATATCAGCATGATCCATGGCTTGTCCGCCCTCCACAGTAGCTTTACCTGCCAGCCGATCAGCATACTCATTTCCTTGCACACCCGCGTGCCCTGGCATAAATATGAAATTGATATGTGTAAGCCCAGACCGCTTTAGAGAATCCAACTACTGTCTTCACATCCAGCCCATCTCTATCATCCTGAGCATACTGGGTCACTAAAAAAAGCATGCGCGAGAAAAGGTTCGTGTGATATATTGTGCTTTATGAATTCGTGGGAATCACAGCTCATGTCGATGTCTCTCCTAGCACAAATCCTGGGCTATATTGTAGAGACCATGTGTTCTCCGTGCAGCATGATCCCATCCTCGGCCAATTTTGTTTACTCCAAAGGAAAGGTAACACCAATTGGGTTGGAACAAAGCATGCAGTACAAGCTGCTTGGTCCGTCTGTTGGAGCTCTCATCTTAGACCAGCTGCTAGTCAAAGCTAAGGGCCTCATCTAGTGCTAGTCAAAGCTAAGGGCCTCATCCAGTGCTAGTCAAAGCTAAGGGCCTCATCCAGCGCTAGTCAAAGCTAAGGGCCTCGTCCAGTGCTAGTCAAAGCTAAGGGCCTCATCCAGTGCTAGTCAAAGCTAACTGCCTCATCCAGTGCTAGTCAAAGCTAAGGGCCTCGTCCAGTGCTAGTCAAAGCTAAGGGCCTCGTCCAGTGCTAGTCAAAGCTAAGGGCCTCATCTAATGCTAGTCGAAGCTAAGCTGCTAGCGAAGGCTAAGGGCCTCACCTATCATAACAAAAAAGGTAAAAATGCAACTACTTGTTTCTCGGGCTTCCAGCCACGCCCATCTTTGGCATCACTTAGCTTAAAAGTTAGTTATCATCATTATCACCCTCGTTGTCAAGCCTAATCTCTTCCAAAGTGTGACTCTCGTACTAGTGCTAAATAACAGTTCGTCGCATTAATAAACACCTGTACTTCAGGTGCAGACAATTGTTAAATGCATTCACTACTAATCTATAACGCACAGTGTGACGCGAGCCTGTAGAAAAGTCAAAAGTAAAATCGCAAGACTGCATTAATATTAGTGAGAATCGATTTTCAGATAACATTACAAACGCACTGAATATATGAGTATAGAAAAGTTACAAACCTGGTGCTTGGTCTCTTATCTATTATATTGAATTAACCACAAGCTTTCGCTATTTTCACCGCACGAAATCAAATAAGAACAAAAACACACACCAACAAGCAAGATTACCTAACGTAATCTTTAACGAAAGAAAGGTTTCACCGAATGCTAGCAATGATCCTAATCGTACCGGACTTTCGTCTGCAGGGAAATAGCTGTGTGGCAATATTTTATTCAACAGCTTATTCAAAACGTGCAGATCAAGGTGTGCCAATCATTATCACAGAGGGGCGTGCTCGGCGGAAATTACTGTCCGTGAAATGCGGCCAAAGTATTCAAAAATATTGATATGTGAAGTTTGACCTTGAGGTGTGAAGTGAGGGCTCTTAATGATTTTATCTAATGGGTATGTTTTGTAAAGGTGACCCCACTGCACTAGGGTTTGGTCCCAAATGAGCATCAATACAATTCATCTATATGGTCATATGGGTGCGCTACATAATTCCGAAACACCCGGTTCGATTTCAGCTGTAGGTGATCTGGAAGCCTGTTGCTTTGTGCTGGTGTGGAGCATCGACAGTGTGGAAGTAATGGCAAACTACTAAACGTTAAATTGCTTAGTAAATATGCATCATCGTCAATGTCCACTTCTGTCGGTTGGCGTTGTGGTTTGCGATCCAATGCTTGATGGGCAGCAAAGGCTACTGTCATACTGTGACCATGTAAAAGCTCTTTAATGTCATCAATCCATCATCTCCTAGGGAGGCCTCTCCTTTTCACTTCAGATCTTTTCATATGAAGCGCCTGCGTTGGTCAAAGTTCTGGCTGCATTCTTACTATGTGACCAAACCATTTGATCTTCTGTTTCTCAGTGAATTTGCTGCACGGTGTTGTTTCTACAGTCTGTCTGATAATATCATTTCTAACTTTGTCTTGGATGGTTAAGTTGGCGGCTTTTCTCGGGCATCTCATTTAGCATGTGTTAATTTAACGCAAATTAGCCTTTGATAACATCCAAGTCTAGCACTGGCACCACAGTGTTGGTATGAATATGCTCTTTATGATCTGTTTCTAGGCGCTTATACTTATGTTTGGATGTCTTAAAAAGGGTGTCAGTTGGTATATATATATATATATATATATATATATATATATATATATATATATATATATATATATATATATATATATATATATATAGTATCCAGAAGCCATGAGTTGTTAACCCTTAGGCTCGGTATTATGGATATCGCAACCTTTTGGCCTTGATTCCATTGTAAATACCGTAAATCTGGGAGAAAATGTGGCTTTCCTGCCTACCCCCGGGATTGAACCCGGACCACAAGGAGTTCGTCACCCGGTCTCCGCGCAATCCGGTTTAGCCAACTGCGCTAGACAGCCAGGCGTCAGTTGGTTATTAAGTGTACTGGCTCGTTGGCGTCTTGTTTCTGTTTCCTGATCAATTTTCAGTCCTTCGAGATTATACTTCCTAGATATTTACATTCTTTAACTTGCAGTAAATATACAAACAACTAAAAAATTATGGGGTTAGTGACTTCTGCCAATTAGTAACACTAGTCTTTCTAACCTCAACTATCCAACTAGGCAACCAGTCTTCCTATCATCAACTATCCAACCAAGCAACCAGTCTTCCTATCATCAACTATCCAACATAGCAACAAGTCTTCCTATCCTCAACTATCCAACCAAGCAACCAGTCTTCCTATCATCAACTATCCAACCCAGCAACCAGTCTTCCTATCATCAACTACCCAACCCAGCAACCAGTCTTCCTATCATCAACTATCCAACCCAGCAACCAGTCTTCCTATCCTCAGCTATTCAACCAAGCAACCAGTCTTCCTATCATCAACTATCCAACCCAGCAACAAGTCTTCCTATCCTCAACTACCCAACCAAGCAACCAGTCTTCCTACCATAATTAATTAACATTGGAATGAAACCCAGTACTTCTGTACTGAGGCCTGACATTTGGCAAAATGACATCCGCCAGTATGACTAATACCGGAATGTCGAGTCTATAACTCGATGCTATCAGAACACACAGTACAACGGCGATCACTAGCTGTGACAGAATTGTAGGTATAGTATAAAGAGGAGTTTCCCGTCACGGATTTGGTTGTTTCAGTCTGATTCAGTCAAAGTGCAGGCAGGAGTCTCCGCTCATTGAAATACAGGGGAAATTACCCCCTACTCCGGGAAAGAACAAGATCGCAAAGCTAGGAGTTATCTATAAAAGGTTTAATAAATGATAGGCTGCTTTTTTCATATTCTATTCTAACCCAAACAGGAGGAAATCCACAGGTCACGGGACAGTCTAATATTTAAGGGGGTGGTAGATAGGATGCATGCAGTCGTGGGACCTAGGCTGCACTCTCTAGTGGGTCGTGTGGGTTGAATGAATGAATGAATGATTGAATGAATGAATAAATAAATAAATGAACGTACCATAAATCTCAACCGCTGTTAGTTACACCACATAGAAAAAAAAATTATTTAAAGGCCCATAAATGTACCTAATATATTTCTGAATATATTTGAACAGATTTTTAAACAATATTTTTAAAAGGATTTTAAATGCATCTGAAAAATGTCAACTGGTTATTAGTAAAAAAAAAAGTTTTATGTTTATTACAAGTACACAGATGTATTTTAAGGGTTTTAACCTTTTTTTTTTCTTTCTTTATGTACCAAATAGTGTTAAGTGCCACGATAAAATATTTTTGTGTATGTATTTTTATTTTTCAGGCAGGAAATAAATGTATGCTGTCCTCAGACACTACTCAGCATGTATGTGTATACGGTAACGACATTTATAATTCACCCTTTATCACAAAATATGTTAAATTTACCCATCATATATGACGCTGTGAAAAAAACCCATTTCTTTATGTCTGATCAAAGTGCAATCTATTTAAACCCACGCCGTAGTGTGTGTGTGTGTGTGTGTATTATCATCATCATCATCATCAGGTGCCTTGCCGACTGGCGTGGGCGATCATGCCTCTCCATAATCCACGATCTCCTGCAGCATATATCAGTTCGTGTGCCGACACACCTCCATGCCATGCAACAAGACTGTCAAGAATCTTCTCTCGTTGTCTTCCTCTGTCCCTCCTTCCACAGATCTTTCCAGTGGTCACATGTTCTATTTTCTCTCTTCTCATAACATGGCCGAAAAACGATGACTGTCTCCTTCTGATGTCTGTGATAAGTTGTCTTCGGGCTCCAGCCTCTTTCAAAACCTCTTGGTTGCTCTTTTTGGCTGTCCAAGGTATTCTAAGCATTGTATATATATATATATATAAGGGAAAGTTATCTAATATAAACTGCAGAACTCTGATAAACCAAGTTATGTTCTCTTTTTCTTCACAGACTTGAACACGAATATCCTAAATTAGGGCTATTCAACTGGCAGCCCCCGGATCAAATTTGGTCCACGAAGACCTAGCAAGTGGTCCGCAGATCACTATCAGTTGTAAGGTATTAATGATCTCTTTAAGGTGAAGCTCAGGCCTCTGGCCCGGGACGATACCTTTTTTCAATACCGTGGTGCCTGAGTACACCTAAATGAATAGTCCTGTTAACTGCCAGTAGTAGCAAACTCGACCAACACACTTCTACTGATTGTTCTAGATACAGTATACACTGGCTAACTGTTGCAGATGTGCTGAACAGCCTGTGGCGGTGCACCGAGACCAAGGTTCATACAGGTCAAGAACATATCTTCACCTGTCTGTGGTCTTACTAAAAGCATGTTCCCAGCTGGTCAGCCTGGTCAGCATAGATAAGATGGACATTTCATTTAGGTCAAAGTGGACACATGCTGTTCTATCTGAAGAGTGTTAACTCTTTCACTACCAGAAAAAGCACAGCGCGTTCGTTGGTTGTCTTTTTCTTTCTCTACTCCTGGAGTGTCTCGCAGCGTCAGGGCAGGAAGAGATCTTTGGAACGGACCCTACTTTCCTCTACTCCTAATATGCCTCGCGTCATCAGGGCAGGAAGAGATGTTTAGAATGGGCCCTTCTGTTCGCTTCGTATAAAGTACTTTACAGTGTCTCTGATATTTCTGCGGTCCATGTTCTGCGTGGTCGACCTCTGGCTCTGTTACCGTTCTATATGAATAACATTGCTCTCTGTGGTGCCCTGTCTGATGCCAATTTTGTTACGTGGCCAAACCATTTGATCTGTTGTCTACCAATGAAGTACCCGCAACACTTAGGTTCTTGAACAAGAGGACTAAAGTCCAGAGGCAGATGAATAAAGCTAAGGTTCCGCCAGAGTTTACAACCAGTGAACGTGAAAAAGAGGCAGAAGAAGAAGAAGAAGAAGAAGAAGAAGAAGAAGAAGAAGAAGAAGATGATGATGATGATGATGATGATGATGATGATGATGATGAACGAATGAACTAGCTAAGAAACGAAATAACTTTATTTTGAAAGGGCTACAAACTGGGCACACAGGCCCGGTCTTACATTCGGCCTTTCTAAGCACTCATCTTTTAGATGAGAAGAAGAAGAATATAGCATAAAAACTAAACTTGCAGCATTCACCAGCTTCAAACTCCGGCGGAAAGTTTTGGCCCTTTGTCCACTGCTGGACTCTGTTTTCAGAACCTGAGTGTTGCCTGCACATGTTTCACAGATCTGACTCATTTGTATGCAGACTTTTAACGCCTTGCCTCTCAGGCAGGATGCACTGCGACTTCGAAGAAAGCTCCCAATTAGTCTTACGACATGCTTCTGTGTAGGCAGTGGGTCTGTTTTTATTTTCCCCTTACAAAGAAGTCCATGAAACCACTGGGGGAAAATTTGTTTCAGGGCTCACAGACAACGAAAGGGAAGTAACTAATATAATCTAGTCATCCCTTTGAGGGATGCAATTTTTTGTTATCTGAAGCCCTACTCTGGCTCTTGCCAGGGGCCGCAATATAGCCCGACCATAAGTATGGTCTGAACGCGGCTTCTGGGACCTCTCTACGGGTGATCCTCATCCCGATGGTGGCACTTTGTGTCATCTGGTGTTTATCGCTTGTGTGATGTCCTAATGCGGTAAAAGAAGGTAGATAGTAACTGACTTCATAGGACTTACCCTCCGTCGTCGTCATCTTCATCATCGTCCGTCTCCGCCGGCAACGCCGTTGTCGATTTGGCCTTAACAGCTACAACACTGTCTTTCTTGTCCTTTTTCTTGGTGAAGAATTTCTTCATGGCCGACAAAGGTTTGAACTTTCTCTTTCTCCCATCACCGCGCACATCTGGTAACATAAGGAATAATTCGTTTGTAATGAGGTAACTCTGGAATTATTTGTTAACAAACTAAGACATTGCTTATTCCCCTTGTGCGGGTTCCAAGACAGAGTATTGGGGAAAGGTAAAGTCGAGAGATGTGAACCAGCATCATTGCACACGGTTTTAAACCATAAGTGCTCTGCCACCAGTACGGACAGCCGATAAGAACTATCCGCCTGTGTCGCCGTCCGCACGCAACTCCGTAGCTACAGCGGCGTTCCTCCATTTAACCCAGATTGTTAACTCTGGTACCCATTCCCTAGAGGCCGAGTGAACCCCAGGGAACCGCCTGGCGTTGAACACCGTCCGTGGGCTGCAGTGAGTCGCAGCTGGATTTGAAAACGAGCCTCCTATCGACTGAGCTAACGCGGATTGGGGAAAGAAAGGTATCCAATCCAGCAGACTGAGCCTAGAACGGTCAGCTTTACATTACCACAAACACAAACGACAAGTGAACGTTGTGGCTAAACAGGCTTCATCAGTACATACATAAATCTACAACATCAGAAACATGAATAACAATAATAAATTCAACTGTTCACTAATGACAGCGGTAATATCACAAAAATATTAGTAACCATGAAAATGAGATGTCTGAGAAAGGTTGCAGACTGACCAGAAGAGATACAATCAGGAATGAGATCATAAAAGAAAAAGTCGGCGCGGAAACAATTCTAAAGTATATACAAAGCCAGCAAAACAAATGTTGCGCCCACTTAGAGAGAATGCCTTGTGAAGCTATACCATATAAGTCTATATACCACAAGAGAAGAGAAGAAACAGCTCGATGTAGACTAAGAAGAAGACGCAGAAAACGAACAGCAGCAGCAGCAGCAGTAGTAGTAGTAGTTGTAGTTGTAGTAGTAGTAGTAGTAGTAATAGTAGTAGTAGTAGTAGTAATAGTAGTAGTAGTAGTAGTAATAGTAGTAGTAGTAGTAGTAGTAGAAGTGGTAGTGGTAGTAGTAGTTGTTGTTATTGTTGTTGTTGTAGCTGTAGTAGTAGTAGTAGTAGTAGTAGTAGTAGTAGTAGTAGTAGTAGTAGTAGTAGTAGTAGTAGTAGTAGTAGTAGTAGTAGTAGTAGTAGAGGAGGGGGGGGGGAAGCAGAGAAGAAGAAGAAGCAGAAGAAGAGTGGTACAGCTGCGATCTATTTACATGTTCTACCGGGGCCGATCATGGAGGCCTTTGCTGCATTATAGGCCTCATGTAAAGTACCGGTGTACAGGGCCCTGCCCATACAACCCACTCACGTGAATGAACAGCGAACAACAAACATATCCAACAGTTAATCAGGAGCTGCCTCATTCATTCAACGTTCCCCCGTGTTGGTTAGGGGGCCCCAGTGCGGGGAAAACAAGAACAGACCCACTGACTCCCCAACAAGCAAATCGTGAGAATAGACTAACTGGGGGCTTCCATTGAAGTCATAGTGAGAGGCAAGGAACCACAAATCTGCATACAAATAAGTCAGATCTGTAGAACAGGTGTGCAGGCAACACTCAGGTTCTGGAGCAAGACTAAAGTCCAGAGGTGGACAAACAACCAGAACTTACTGTCGGAGTTTATAGCCGGTAATGGCGACGAAGAAGAAGACATTCAACTTTAACTAGACTGCAATTTTCGAGAAAAAAAATATTTATTTCGCTATCTTTAAGCGGCAGTTTTTTTTTTTTTTTTTACATCACGTCGTTCTCGCCCGCTCTACGTGATTTTACAGCCAATGCAAGGCATCTTTAATGTCTGTTTCCACATTCGCGAACGTCTTCCTCTGCTTCGTTTTCCGGACACTGTGCCCTCTTATGAGCCAGTTCTCGGTGATTTCGTTTTTATTCACCTCAAACAGACAGTCCAATATTGCAGGGGGCGGTAGATAGGCTGCATGCAGTCGTGGGACCTAGGCTGCGAACTCTCGTGGGACGTTTGTAGGTTGGAGTTAGGTCCAGTTCTAGATGTTTTGGAGTAGTTAAAAGCACCACACCACCAGGAAACCCGGTCTTCCCACCATAAAAAAAAATAATTGGACTGTCCCCGTGACGTCATCTTGGGTGACGTATTACAAAAGAACCCAGTTCTCTTGATGTTCAGGCACCAAAAGAAAATCACAGTGCTTTTATTATAATGTGTGAAATAAAAACTAATCAATAAGATTTGGTAAATTTAACAATGTAACGATCCCCATTTTCAAAATTTAGGCCAGTGAACAAACCTAGTTGACTAGCAATGTTTTAGTGGGTACCAGACAGGATGATTGTCCACCCACATTATTTTTGGGTCATTACTTGTATTTTGTTTCGAAATGGGGTACCTCCGAGTTCTGAGGTTAACTGCGTTCTATTATATTGCATTAAAGATTGTTGTGTGCTCTGTTGGTGTTTGGCTTTAGTGTGTATATAATAGATTTATCTGTCACGGGCCTACAAGACAAGCCATATGTCGTTGTGGCAGATATAAAATCGCTGACAATCTCAGAGGGGGAACTATATGTCTAGGAGCGAGAACCATATTTCTCAGAGGGAGAACCATAAGACTCAGAGAAAAAGCTATATGTTCAGGAAGGAGAACTATATGTCTTCAAGGGAGAATCGTATGTCTAGTTGGAGAACCATATGCCTCAGAATGAAAACCCCATATGCCTCAGAGAGAGAACCATATGTCTAGGAGCGAGAATCATATTCCTTGGAGGGAGAACCATATGTCTCAGAATGAAAACCCCATATTCCTCAGAGGATGAGCCATGTGTCTAGGAGTGAGAACTATATTCCTAGAAGGGAGAACCATATGTCTCAGAATGAAAACCCCATATTCCTCAGAGGATGAGCCATGTGTCTAGGAGTGAGAACTATATTCTTAGAAGGGAGAACCATATGTCTCAGAATGAAAACCCCATATTCCTCAGAGGATGAGCCATGTGTCTAGGAGTGAGAACTATATTCCTAGAAGGGAGAACCATATGTCTCAGAATGAAAACCCCATATTCCTCAGAGGATGAGCCATATGTCTAGGAGTGAGAACTATATTCCTAGAAGGGAGAACCATATGTCTCAGAATGAAAACCCCATATTCCTCAGAGGATGAGCCATGTGTCTAGGAGTGAGAACTATATTCCTAGAAGGGAGAACCATATGTCTCAGAAAGAGAGAACTATATGTCTTGGAAGGAGAACTTTGCGTCTTCTAGGGATAACCGTGTGTCTAGTAGTGAGAACCATATGTCTCAGAATGAAAACCCTATTTCCCGGAGGGAGAAGCAAATGTCTTGGAGACAGAGCTATATGTCTCGGAGGGATAACAATATGTCTCAGGACATGCCTAGAAGAGAGAACCATATGTCTTTAAGGGAGAACTATATGTCTCGGAGGGAGAACCATATGCTTCAGAGATAGAACCATATGCCTTGAAGGAAGAGCCATATGCCTTGAAGGGAGAGCCATATGCCTTGAATGGAGAATCATGTCTCCGAGCGAGAAATGTATGTATCGAAAGAGGGAGGGAGTGAACCACGTCTCCTAGAAGAAGAATCGTATGTCTCAGAGGTCCATGTATTTGCATAAAACTTACCATAAGAATCAGCGACTGCCAGAATCACCATCTTCTTCCTTGAGCTGGAACTGTTATTGGTGTCACAAATTCCCATGTACCCGCCAGTGGATACAACCTGTATAAGAAACAGCCCGGCTACAGGAAATTTCACACCAAGTCTTCTTTCGGACGCTTCTCTCCCTAACTAAGAAATTAGTTAAAGAAATTACACGGAACAACGGCCTCTATTTTAACTGAAGCTGACTGCTTGTTAAACGAGATCCAAGTTGGTGGCTTTTGTTGAGAAATGAATGAACGAACGGAACTGGTCTCTTCATATTTATTATTAAACACGTCGGTAGACACAGGTTTATAGGTAAATAAGAGCAGGTATTAGATTTATCTAGAATTGAGTTCACTGACCTTGAAAGTGGCTTCCTGCAATTATACGTTACACAATAGCAGATTTATTTAGTCTACACAACAGATTTATCTAGTTATATTAAATGTTTACAATGACTCTCTCTACTACAGCGCTGCATAACATTCAGTAATTAAGATAATTTTGTGAGTTATTATGTAGTCTTCTAAACATACAGATTCTTTGCTTCGCCAGGTAACTTTGCAACTAAAGAATAAAACCAACATACACCAGTCCACGTAAAACTTATATCCGTGATTTGGCTTTCTGGCCTAACTGCTTAGTGAGTCGTCTAAAAAACCTTTAACACTTTACACGAACTGTTTCACAATTATATTCACGTCACTGTAGCCGCAAATGCAGTTCTCTGTCCATTCTCATGAAAATGCACAAGAAGAGATAAGGACAATGCAAGACGTGGGAAACATGACCTTCTTTGTTCAGGTCTTAACCGTCTCTTTCTGGTGCGCAGGTCAGCCGGGCGAGACTGAACAATCTGCACAATTGCAACCAGACAAGACAAAGAGAAGGGCTCTACCGCGCCAGGGACCCACCCACGTTAGCACAACTCCCCAGGGACCCATCCACGTTAGCACCCCCCCCCCCCCCCCCGCCTAGACCCATCCACGTCAGCACAATCTTCTATTTCTGGTCAGCATGTCTTCAAGTGGCCAGGTATTTAGAAGAAGTTCGGTTAAACATTTGTTCGATTCTGTGCAAGCACTTTGGCTTGGAGGAGGGACAAGACATCTCGACACTAATCCAAGGAAGGCTGAGGAGAAATGATTTTAAAAGGGGGTGGGGAGGAGGGGGCGGAAAAGGGGGGGGGGGGGTAATTCACGTAAACAAAACATAACCTGAAGGCTTGTCCACAATTGTTTGCCGTTCTAGCCAACTTAATTAAAAATTGTTTACTGTTCTAACTGCTGTTAGAAGATTTAACCAGAGGATTTAGGACCAAAAGGCCGTTTAAGTCGCCACCGGCTGTGCAGGATTTTGATGGGGTTTTTTTTTTCTTTCACCCCAGCCCCTAAAACACAACAGAAAAATAAAACGCCTGTCACCTTAATGGGGATTTGAACCTGTGGTATCCTTCATGATAGCCCGGAGTTGTAACCACTCGATCACCCGTTCATCCCACTTCCCATTCTTCTTCTTCTGCCCTGTATCCCCCAATGGTTGCCCGGCTCTCTAGCGTAGTTGGCTAACCCGGACTGCGCGGTGACCGGGTGACGAACTCCTTGTGGTCCGGGTTCACTCCCGGAGGTAGGCAGAAGAGCCACATTTTCTCCCAGATTTACGGTACCTATCATGGAATCAAGGCCGAAGGGTTGCGATATCCATAGTACCGAGCCAAAGGGTTAACAACTCAGGGTTTCTGGATATAAAAACTAACAAACAAACATCCCCCAATGGAGCATAGGATCTCAGCCTACTCATGCCAAGTCGTCATATCATGTGTGCTATCCATATACCGCACACCCCAATGCCCTCCTTATTTTTTAGCTTTATTTTAACATTTCTTCTCCGTATATTATTGGTCTGCCTTTATTTCTACGTACCCACAGTTTTAGTTTAATACCCTTCTACGCTACGCTCAGGTTTCCTCTTCTTCTTCTTCTTCTTCTTCTTTGCGTTCGGTTTCGTATGCTCAGATCAGACCATCAGGTGGGTTGCTCTAAAAACTCGCATGTCAGCTGCAGGTCCTGCATGGTTCCCCATAGCTTGCTCTGCGCACTTTGCTCTTGAGGCCAGGTGTCTTTTCGAAGTTGCAGGTAGAGTGGACAGGTCTGCAGAATGTGCTGAGGTGTTTGTGGTCCTGTCTGACAGGCACACTGTGGGGACTGCACAATCTTTATTTTATGCATGTGGTAGTTGAGCTTGCAGTGTCCTGTTCGTAGACGGAAAATTGTTGTATGTTGTTTTCTGTTGAGTCTGCTGATGGGGTCTTGTGGATGTTTACTGTTAGTTTGTTCTCTCCACAATCCTTGGTATTTTCCTTTGATAAGTGTTTTGATTTCTGGTAATGACTATGAATGGGCGTGTTGTTTCTTCTTTGTTCCAATTTTTGCAAGTTTGTCTGCTAGCTCATTTCCTGAGGTTTCCTCAAGGTGTGTCTTGTTCACAGCCACTGTCTTTTCTTCACCTGGTTATTCACTTGAATTCATTTAGCCCAAAGCTCAGCATCAGTGATTGATCCAAACCATTGAATTTCCTCTGCGTAGGCAACCAGTCAATGAATGTCTCCTGTTTATTAGTAACTGTTTTAGTTTTTCTCCATGTTGACGCGCCACACAGCAGCAGCACTGATTAGCCATTAGTGCTAAATATCGTAATTTTAGTGCTATTTTTAATTTCCTTTGATTTCCACATAAATCCCATCTTGCCTCTTGTATCTGAATCGAATTTCCCCCCCCCCCCCCATCTTTTTTTAAAGATCCCTACGATGATGATGATGATAAATGAATGAATGAATGAAGATGGTATACTGCTTATTAATGATTTTTTTATGTTATCTAGATTTGTCTGTATGTCTTAAGTGTATTCCCTATTGTCTTAAGCGTGTTCCCTGTTGTCTTAAGAACTCCCGGTAATCTCAAGTGTGCTCCCTATTGTCCTAAGCTTGTTCCCTATTGTCTTAAGAATTCCCTGTTATCTTAAGTGTGTTCCCTATTGTCATTCGCGTGTTCTCTGTTGTCTTAAGATTGTTCCCTATTGTCTTAAGATTTCCCTGTTATCTCAAATGTGTTCCCTATTGTCATTATCGTATTCTCTGTTGTCTTAAGCGTGTTCCTTATTGTCTTCAGCTTGTGGCGCTTGTTCATATGTTACAGGAGCTGCTGTAGTGAAGTGACTAGATGCCTGACTGCGAGCTAAAGCTCTTGAGCATGAAAATAATGAATCCCGAATCCTCAGATGGTGCAGCACCTGGGTATGTTTTGGAAGTTGAGAAAAGCCTACTGATGCTGATCAAACCAGCCACTGAGTGCTATGCGGCTTCATGGTCCCGATGCGACACTATGCCCGATGTGACACTATGCCCGATGTGACACTATGCCCGATGTGACACTATGCCCGACGCATTAAAGACGTCAGAAGGGCACTTTGCTCGCGTTCATGCATACCATTACAGAACAGCCAGGCATAGGATGCACTTGTGAGGAAAATAAAGCCCAGATCAAGGCAGCCGAGTATACTATACCATACAAGGCATACACCACAAGAGGGAACTGACGAATACCACGAGGTAGACCAAGTCCAAGTGAAAAGATTACATTAGAGAAACTCTACAACAGCACGATGTGTCTATGGTAGAGGCGGTTAGAATAGTCGAATTCCAATTCCAATTGATAAACACAAATTCAAAACTTGATCCTTTTTCAGCCGCCACATGGCTATCTTATTTGGTGTCTTATTCTTTGTGGTATGAAATCACACCCGATATTCCTGTTCTTCGTCTTTCTAAGTCCTAAGTCCGGTGTGGTTTGGGGGGTTATGGGTCCTGAACAGGTCCGACTCTCTTTAACTCCTATCTATGTGGGTTTTTGCTGACTGTTGCTGGTGCTTGGTTTAACTCGTGCTGGTTGCTGCGTTAGTGCCCTATTGTCAGCTGGGTTACCGCTTTGTGAAGCCGTGGGAAAAGGCCAAACAAACACCACGAAACACAATCTCCAACAATGGCCACAATAGCCAGAAGCAGAGCCTTTTATTTATCCCTTGACATCTGATGCAGTGAAAAATGAAAAGAAGAAGGATAAGAAAAGTGAACGAAGAAGAAAGACTAAAAGAAGAAAATATACTCCTTTAGTAAAGCGAGGGTTAGAAGGAAACGTGATCGCCAATCTCTGTTAGCAAAGCGCTTGAAGGAAATAGTTATTCTCACCTAAGCAAGATCCTCCAAAATCTGCCCTGACAATATTCGTTGATTGCTCTCAACATGGCAGACAACATCCCACGGGCCAGTTTGCCATTGATGAAAGCAAATTTAAACAGAAGCGCCTAACAAACCAGATGTGACGAGACTGGGTTTATCTTAGCTGGCCAGCGAATTGCTAACCAAACATATGAAGGTCAGGCTAGCTGGCACAGAGTCCTAACACTCTTGTTTCCTTTAACTAGCTAATGACAATGTTTAGAACAGGGTTCTTCAAACTGTAATCCCTAGACCGGTACTGACAGGCCGCCAACAGTTCCCGTCCAATCATATAGCGGCTACATCATGTCAGCGCTGCAGTGATGTTGTGCCAATGAGGCAAGCACGCGAAAATGTGGCGCTGCACGCGAAAATGTGGCGCCGGAAGTATACGATATGGCGTTAATTTGTTTTTTTAAACCAGTAATCAAACTGATGTTACCACAGCAGGTCTTGTGTCTCAGGAATAACACTTGATCCATGTATTATCAGGTTTTCTAACAACTAAATAGCAGCATATGTCTTAGCAGCTAACAACTGTAATGTTATAATTGAAAACTGAACTGAAGTTATGCATATGTCGATACATATAAAATGTATTTCGTAGAAACAAAACTGACAATATAGTGAAATTCTTTTATCAACCTAAGAAGCTACATCTAAGGGCGGAGCAGGCAAGTGGTAGCCAGCGGTACAAGCGAGATAATGACACTGAGAGATGGACGAGAAGCTGTCTGAGAAGGTCACAACCAGGCTGAAAAACAAAGAGTATCCTACTTTTATTGTAGAGACAGCACATGACTGACAAGATACGCGAAACGTTTTTGGTCGGATAGGAAAATTTGCTTTAATGTGAACAATGAATGTCAAGAGTGGCGTGAAAAACAAACCCAGGCAGCAGTATTAACTTCACTGGGGACGAAAAAAACTTCAGTGGGACGAAGAAAACTTCAGTGGGACGAAGAAAACTTCAGTGGGACGAAGAAAACTTCAGTGGACGAAAAAAACTTCACTGGGGACGAAGAAAACTAAGGGGTTCTGGTCATCAGAAGCCACCAGAACCGCCTTCTATAAAAGTTTCCACAATTTGTGTCCATAACATCCCGCGCGGTGGCGATATAAAGGTTAGTACCTGTCCTGCTCATCCTCTTAAACGAAGTTTTTCGCCAGGGACACAGATGAGTATCATTTATTTAGTACATTATACTCTTATGTAGTCACTTCATAGATAGTGCATATCTGTGTGTGTGTGCTGATGAAGGCGAATCGCCGCAACGTCTTTTGTTTGTTCGTTGTCATCGATATTGTATAGCTGACATAAACTATGTGTTCTTTCTTACCCCTTTGCTTCCCTTCCCTATAATTTCCAACCCTTATAAAAACTTAACCATTTAGACGGAGAGAGCCGCCGTGGTGTAGACGCAAGATGCTCGCCTGCGGAACTGAAAGTTGTGTGTTCAGATCCGAACGGGGAAATATGACACTATCTTCCAGGTCAAGTCAGCCTCAAATTGGTACCAGATATAAAGTCCTGGAAAGTAAAGGCGACCGGCGTGATGATGAGCCTATCAGACACCCAGTTCCAACTGGTCTATAAAATATAGGTCTAGTCGTTTATGCATAATTAGCTTAGCTGAGTTGAGTTGAGTCAAGAATTGACATCACAGCACTCGGGGCATTCCCATGCATGCTCCGTTCCCATCTTCAGCAGCCAGTGCAGATTTCCAGTACTGATGGTACCGGTCAGAATCTGGTTATATGTCCGTCTTGCCTTTCCTCTAAGTGTAGTGAGCCGGCCAGACCCCCTGGTAACACCCAGGTGACTCATTCTCTCCAGGCCATAAAAATCTTCGTTCTCTACCTATTCCGTTGCTTGCTCCCGAAGGGCCTTGGCCACATCTGCCTTATGTATCAATTCACCACCAGTACAGATCCAGCCAATCTGTCTGCCTGTTCATTACCCACCACGCCGGCATGGCCTGGAGAAAAGATCCAAAGTATGTTCACTACCCGTGACTTTTCCAGTGAAGCTTGCCACTCTGCTCGAAGCATCCCTGTCTTCAGCTTTCTCAGCATGCTTTCAGAGTAACATTATAAGCTTAAAGGTGTGGAAAACGGGGGTGTCTCCATCTGAGTCATGCTTGCCAACCTACTTCTCTTGTATTTCTGTACTCTGACACACAACTACTGCCAACACTTACTTGAGCCGGTAATGTATTCTAACCCCGACACTGGAATGTTTGTCCTTCCTGCAGCTATTCTGGCGTGCAGTCACGATGACCTCGATGCACGTGACACACCTTCTTGCTGCCGCATCTTTCAAAGAGAATCCACCGAAAAGCAGCTTCTTTTCCGCTCCTGCGGGGGCTGAGTGGCACTCGTCCGCCTCGAGTGCTGGAGGTTCTGGATTCAATCCCCGATAAGGGCTTGGTTTTTTTCACGTGGACCTGGACTTTTGGTAATTACCCTTAGTCTCTGGGTAGTGAGATCAGACGCCCGTGGGCATTTTTGCGCACGTAAAAAACCCCTTGGCAGGGTGAAATCAAAAAGAATAACCTAACGGCGCTGCCCAGGCAAAATTTTTAGTTAAAAATCTACCCAAAGTATTGCAAGATCCTCGCCGGTGCTACAGAGCCTGTGCTGAGCTTCTTCGGACTCAGACTTGAGTTACAAGAAGAAAGGAGCACTTATGGGTTACTACCCGTGTGCCAGGATGTTGATCTGTTGTTCAAACCTCAAACTTCCTGCGGATTCTGCCACATGCTCCCCAGACTCGATTCCCCTTAACTCTTTCAGCAACAGGAGATTTTGTTAAAGACGCCTATGGGGTTCATAACCACAATAATGAACCTCCACAGAAGCAGCTTATATGGTACCACATGTTACAATATCTGGCCAGGTTGCTTTAGTATGATCAGTCCAAACGTAAACCATACAGTAACACACCATGCATCTGTTGAGACAGTCGTACAATGATAGATGAATACAGCCAAAGCGTCATCTGGGACGGAAAGAGATAATGGTCGTTGCGTGGCAGATATGGCCGTTGGGACATGAAGCACGAGACCGTCCTAAATTCTTGGCAAGTATTTTTGTGGGCATTACGCCTATGTCGTCTTAGTCATTTTTTTTTTTTTTTTTTTATGTTAAGCTTTCCGTGCCCCATTTTCTGGGGTGGGGGGGGAGGGGGGAGACCCACTGCCCCCCCCCCTAACCCTCTCCACCTCACCCCCATCAAACATGTAGACTAATTAGGGGTGTTTCCTTCTAATTCGGAGTGCATCTGCCGGAGATGCAAGGAACCAACAGTCTGCATGCAAATACGCCAGATCTGTCAATCGGATGTGCAAAAAAGTTACAAGTTAGTTGCGTATCCTTTACAGGACGTTGCAGAACCAACTCCAGCATTTTTTTTTTTTTTTTTTTTTTTTTTTGCTGTTGTGGCTTTTCTAGGCAAATTTTATGTTCAGAAGTTTGCCATTGCTTCGTCAACGGTCAGCTCTCGGTACCACTGTCGAAACGAAGGCAATAAAAATAGTTCGCAACTGGGAACAAATCAAGCACCACGGCACAAGCTGCCACGAATAAGTGGAAAGTTAGCACAACAGAGATGACATGTTTTAGAACAGAAACAATTACCAGAAGAAATCAAACACTATTTTAAAGAGGCTGTGTCGACCCGGTGGCGCTGCACTGGAAAATCTTGCCAGTTCCGAGGGTTGAGGAGGAGGAGGGAAGAAGAAGCAACAGCAGCAGCAGCAGCAGCAGCAGCAGCAGAAGAAGAAGAAGAAGAAGAAGAAGAAGAAGAAGAAGAAGAAGAAGAAGAAGAAGAAGAAGAAGAAGAAGAAGAAGAAGAAGAAGAAGAAGAAGAAGAAGAAGGGGCAGGAGGAGGAGGAACAGAAGAAGGACGAGGAGGCGGAGAAGAACTGGATCAGAAACTACAGAACCCTGTATGTATGTATGTTTTGTGGGCAGAGTTGACAAGCAGGTCATAACGATCCGTACTGGAATGTAAAATACAACCCAGGCAAGTTTGAATGTCAAGGACTCTCTTCTGAACCATGAAAATCTACATATAAAGAATGTTTGATTAAGATTCGAGAACGTGTACAAGCAGAAGTAACAGCCTGTCGCTAAGTTTGCTCCCTCTTCTACCTCCTCTTCGTTAGCACTCAGCCCTCCAACTGAACGAATCAATGAATGAATCAAGAATTAGCATAATTGCACTTGGGTAATTCCCACACTGATCACCTTCTTCTGTAGCAAAGAAAGAGTCGTCATGCTAACAGTAGTGGTCACTCCAAGGTAACTCTACTGATTTTTCCCAAGTTTTATTACGACATGCTAACAGTAGTGGTCACTCAAAGGTAACCCTACTCATTGTTTCCAAGTTTGTTATAACGTCTCTTATCTTGACCATAAAGAGGCAGTAGACGTGCTTCACCTAGCTTTAAACCCGCGTCACGTAATCGTGTTAGTGGCCAGAGATTCGCCCCTTATCCACCAGCATGGTCCGTGCAGAGTTGATGATATCAGCTTTATCCAGGCTTCTCCCAAATATACATGTTTTGCACAGGGTCTGTGGGATTTGTTCCTGGTGGACTTGCATCCCAAGAGTGGCTATTCTGAGTCACTGGATGTGAGCTGCAACTCCTGGGGTGGGGGGAGAGGGGGGGGGGAATATACTATGTTGATACGGTCTTTCTTAATATCCTTCCCCAAACAGGGGAAATCCATAGGTCACTGGACAGTCTAATATTTCAGCAGGAGGTAGATAGGTTGCATGCAGTCGTGGGACCTAGGCTGCATGCAGTCGTGGGACCTAAGCTGCACTCTCTCTTGGGATGTAGGTGGGTTGGGGTTAGGGCTAGTTCTAGCTGTTTTGTAGTCGTTAAAAGCAGTAGAAATCGGGAAACCCAGTTTTACTGCCCTCTAAAATGTTGGACTGTCCTGTGCCGTCGTCTGGGGCAGGATATTACGAAAGAACCGTTGATACTTAATCACTGGTAGCAATTTCGTAATGTGCTCTTGCGTTATCTTTGTTAGAATGATTCAACAACTAAGCAACGCCGACACCGAGACATTCAGACAGGCCTGCGGGCGGAAGGACTGAACGAGCGAGCGGGCGGAAGGACCGAACGACCGAACGAGCGAACGAACGAACGAACAAACGAATGATCTGTCTGTATTTTCAAAGGGTTAAGAATCGGCCTTGCACTGTTGCTTGGCCCCAGACTTCAGGTCTCACTTCGCAACGGTCGGATGCCCTAAACTAACTTTACTGTTGAGTGGCGCTTACCGGGATTTGTAACAGGTGGGATTCTTATCCTTGGGGTGTTAATTCTGCACAGTACAGGCCCGTTACATCATGTCCTTCTAACCCCCACTCCTTTCAAATATCATTTCATTCATACATTTTTGAACAGGCAATAATAAGCAATCACACCGGAAGGCAGCCAGACAAAGATAGATAGGTACCAAGACAGACAGATAACAAAGGGGAAAACAGACAGATATGGATAGACAGTAGGCACCTAGACAGAGAGACAGATAACGAGGGGGAAAACAGAATGGACAGACGGGCAGATAGACAAGCACTTAGATAGGCAGTAGAGGAGGGAGAGACACGCAGATATAATTAAATAAAAACATGCAACCCCCCCCCCCCCCCTTTTTTTTTTACCGTTTATTAAATTGTAAAGCTGTTTGTGTGCACTGTGCTGATGTCTATATCCGTGTGTTGTACGTTTATAATGCATGTGTTGTTAAAAAAGAAACAAAAACAAGAGAAAAAGCACTGGCCCGTTTTTTCAACCTTACACCAGCTCCAACCTAAAGAACCAGTTCTCCCAGTTACCCATAATCCCAACGTTCTCAAATCTAGCCCACTCTAACCCCAACAACCCGAAGGCGAGAGAACAGCCAGGTCCCTGTCTTCAAATACACTAACAGCGAAACCGACCTGCCCCTAAAAAATGGGCCCATACCAGGCAACATGTAAACAGACCGAATGACGACAAGCTAGTGTGTCGCCCAGGTCGGGGTTACGACACGTAATCTGAGATCGGATACGCCCCCCTTGAGACCACAGGAGAGTGCAAGTGTTGTTTTAGCTTGGGTAGAAACTGAGAACTTGTGAAAGAAAGAAAGAAAGAAAGAAAGAAAGAAAGAAAGAAAGAAAGAAAGAAAGAAAGAAAGAAAGAAAGAAAGAAAGAAAGAAAGAAAGAAAGAAAGAAAGAAAGAAAGAAAGAAAGAAAGAAAGAAAGAAAGAAAGAAAAAAAGAAAGAAAGAAAGAAAGAAAGAAAGAAAGAAAGAAAGAAAGAAAGAAAGAAAGAAAGAAAGAAAGAAAGAAGAAAAAGAAAGAAAGAAAGAAAAGAAAGAAAGAAAGAAAGAAAGAGAAAGAAAGAAAGAAAGAAAGAAAGAAGAAAGAAAGAAAGAAAGAAAGAAAGAAAGAAAGAAAGAAAGAAAGAAAGAAAGAAAGAAAGAAAGAAAGAAAGAAAGAAAAGAAAAAAGAAAGAAAGAAAGAAAGAAAGAAAGAAAGAAAGAAAGAAAGAAAGAAAAGAAGAAAGAAAGAAGAAAGAAAGAAAGAAAGAAAAGAAAGAAAGAAAGAAAGAAAGAAAGAAAGAAAGAAAGAAAGAAAGAAAGAAAGAAAGAAAGAAAGAAAGAAAGAAAAAAAGAAAGAAAGAAAGAAAGAAAGAAAGAAAGAAAGAAAGAAAGAAAGAAAAAGAAAGAAAGAAAGAAAGAAAGAAAGAAAAAGAAAGAAGAAAGAAAGAAAGAAAAAGAAAGAAAGAAAGAAAGAAAGAAAGAAAGAAAGAAAAAGAAAAGAAGAGAAAGAAAGAAAAATAGAAAAGAAAAATAGAAAGAAAGAATAGAAAGAAAGAAAGAAAGAAAGAAAAAGAAAGAAGAAAGAAAGAAAGAAAGAAAGAAAGAAAAGAAAGAAAGAAAGAAAGAAAGAAAGATAGAAAGAAAGAAAGAAAGAAAGAAAGAAAGAAAGAAAGAAAGAAAGAAAGAAAAGAAAGAAAGAGAAAGAAAGAAAGAAAGAAAGAAAGAAAGAAAGAAAGAAAGAAAGAAAAAGAAAGAAAAATAGAAAGAAAAATAGAAAGAAAGAAAGAAAGAAAGAAAGAAAGAAAGAAAGAAAGAAAGAAAGAAAGAAAGAAAGAAAGAAAGAAAGAAAGAAAGAAAGAAAGAAAGAAAGAAAGAAAGAAAGAAAGAAAGAAAGAAAGAAAGAAAGAAAGAAAGAAAGAAAGAAAGATGAATTCAGACAGAATGAAATATTTAAAGGAAAGAAAGACAGACAGACAGGATGAATTTAGATAGAAAGACATACTTAAAGCAAGAAACAATAGTTAAAAGAAACAGAAAAAGCATGTAAGCAAGAAGGAAAGTAACAAGAAAGAAAGAAAGAAAGAAAGAAAGAAAGAAAGAAAGAAAGAAAGAAAGAAAGAAAGAAAGAAAGAAAGAAAGAAAGAAAGAAAGAAAGAAAGAAAGAAAGAAAGAAAGAAAGAAAGAAAGAAAGAAAGAAAGAAAGAAAGAAAGAAAGAAAGAAAGAAAGAAAGAAAGAAAGAAAGAAAGAAAGAAAGAAAGAAAGAAAGAAAGAAAGAAAGAAAGAAAGAAAGGATTTTTATAGACATACTTAAAGCAAAACAAAATAGTCGAAAGAAAGAAAAAAGAAGAAAGAAAGAAGAAAACGACAAAACAAAAAAGAAATATTGTTTTAACTGAAAAGTATAAGTCTGTGCCATCGGATTAAACAAATTTCATTTCCCTTTTCAATTAGGGTTAGATATCAAGGCGGCCACGAAACAATTCCCCAGGTTTCGCTGGGACGCGACAGTAAGAAAGTTGAAGAACACTGCTCCCGTGTATATACAACATTTGTTTTAGAATCACATCTCCATCTCTCATCTGTCCACATCACAAGATGTGCGAGGCGGGGATATCGTGCTGGCTGGACGCTGGCTTGCCGGCAAGAATGTTTTGGGTTCAAATCCGCATTGTAGTCGAATTTTTAAAATGACTTTGGCTCCCAGGTCAATTCAAGATAAAATGGAAAGATATAAAACCGATCGAAAAGTAGATCAGTGAATTTCAAAACATAACAAACATAAACGAAAAGTGAACGTTTCGGTTATTAGAGCCTTCATCAGCACAAACATATATCAAACAAGACCACACGAATATACAAAATCACGTATTCAGAAGCAGCCACGTTGACGTTTTGCCAGTGGAATAAAGAGACACGTGTAGCCCCAGAATGAATAGCCCGGGGATGGCAAGGGCCGTAATGCAAAGAATTTGAGATAATATGGGTGCCAGGTGAAGTCCTAGGACGCAAAGGCGTCCGGCGTGATGTTGACCAAATCATCTATAGAGTGCCGATCGGTTTATAAAACTGTGATCCAAGCATCATATGCTCGATACGCCACTGGCGTAAACTGAATGTTTACATTTAACTTTACTAATATTTCTTCATGGTGCGCCGTGGTGTAGCGGCTAGACGCTAGTCTGCGGAACTGAAGGTCGTTAGTTCAAATTCGGCCTCACCGGCCCCACGCGCCCCTGTTGTGTTAATGGACCCTTGTGTAAGGACCCTTTTCCCCGCCTTTTGGCGCACTGGACAGATTGCTAGCCCTATGTTTTATAGACATCACGCCGGCCACTTTTAGTTCCCAATACTGCACCTCGTACCCACTCAAGGCTGGGTCGACCTGAGAGCTAAGGTCATTTTTTTAAGAAAGCCCTATTGCGTCAAGACCCGAATCCACGGCCTTCCTTCCGATCGGCAGGCGAGCGTTTAGCCACTGCACCATAGTGTCTCCCGTTTAAGAGACCCTTAACTCTTTAAGTCCCAAGGAACGCATCATACGTTCATAGGTTCCTACCTAGAAGCCCAATGAACGCATGATGCGACAATTTTATTACTTTCTTTACTTCCCCCTGGGCCTGTGATGCTAAACCGCCTGGGACTCAAAGAGTTGAGACCCTTACTTAATTACCTTTTTTTTTTAACCCTGAAATTCAATGGCAATGAGCTGTTACATGAGATTTTCTTCTGCGAACTACTGCCTTTATTTTACCACTTTTTGCGGTGTAGTCAGGGGAGATGGTTGGGTTGGGGGGGGGGGGTGTTTTGAGCCTGAGGATTTACGACTGCATCGATAGTGCTGTCGCCACGACTGTGCAGGTGACGATTTTATAATTCCCCCGACGAGGATTTGAACCTGGGTCTTCCGCTTGAGAGCCGAATGTTCTAACCGTTCGGCCAGCCGCTCCTCGAGATATTCTTCACTGTCTTAAATACAGCTGTCGTTTGCCCTATCCTGGCCTGATCTAATTCACTGTCACGTTTATCCAATTCGATTTTACTCACACCGCTCCAAATATTTGAATGTATCGATTTTATTAGGTTTTTGAACTTATGTTCTATAATTACAAATCATTGTTTTATCAGGGGGAAGGGGGGGGGGGGGGGAAGAAGGTTACTCTTTTTATGTTTCTATTTCTTCTTCTTCTTCGTCTTATTATTATTATTATTATTATTATTATTATTATTATTATTATTATTATTATTATTATTCTACTTCTTCTTCTTCTTCTTCTTCTTCTTCTTCTTCTTCTTCTTCTTCTTCTTCTTCCTCTTCTTCTTGCTGTTCTTCTTCTTCTTCCTGTTCTTCTTCTTCTTCTTTTTCATCTTTTTCTTCTTCTTCTTCCTGTTTTTTTTTCTGTTTTTTTTTTCTGTTTTTTTTTTCTTCTTCTTCGTCTTCTTGTTTTTCTTCTTGTTTTTCTTCTTCTTCCTGTTCTTCTTCTTCCTGTTCTTCTTCTTCTTTCTGTTCTTCTTCTTCTTTCTGTTCTTCTTCTTCTTTCTGTTCTTCTATTTCCAGCCTCCGCCGCAAAAGTTAACCTGTAGGAACAAAGTGTAAGGGTACTTAACAGGGTCAAGCACGACAATCATCATCATTATGCAGCAGGTCCTTTGCAGAACGTCGCTCTCATCACGATCTGCCTGACAGAAACTCGGTTCTCGCCAGCTCTCCTATACGTTCATATTCAAGGAGTCACTTATATCCGGTGCTCACCTTCGTGTTCGTAGACCCCTGCCCCTCCTTCCTGGCACCATGCCTTCTGTTATTATTTTTTCCAGTCCGCCACGGCGCTTGATATGACTTTTTTTTTTCTTGTTTAATGCTGCTAACAATAATAAAGGGGCTAAGTGGCAAATGAGTAGGAAACGATGTCTGAAATTATATTAAAGTAAAAGTAAACAACCTTTTTTCATGGCTTTTATGCTTACTGTGTATATAGGGCAAGACCTATATTTTATAGACCAAACGGCACTTGTTGGGTGATGTGGTCAGCATCACACCGGCCGCATTTACTTCCCAGGGCTGCACCTGGTACCCTATCAAGGCTGGGTCGACCTGGGAGTCAAGGTCATTTTTTAAAGAAAAAAGTCCAGCTCCGTCAGCACGCGAACTTATGACCCTCCGATCCGCAGGCGGGCGTCTAGCCGCCAACGCCACGGTTTCCACGATTCCCGAAATTATATCAAATATATAGACAAATACTTGTAAAGATATATATTTTTTAATTTTTTATTAAAATTTAAATCTTAGCACTCTTAACATTTCCATAAGCGTTCCATTCCCATTTTCAGCAGAAAGAGCAAAGTTCCTATTCCGACGGCACCAGTAATAAACAGTCGGACCGTATATCCGTCCTGCCTTTTCCTTGGAGTGTTGAGCATCGGTCAGATTGCCTAGTCAGACACTTCTCACAGGACCAGTCTCCACAGGCCGCGGTGACCTATTTGTGCATCCGCACTGTTGGCTCGCTCCCAAACCTCCAGCTCGTCATGCACCCCATTTCACCACCAAGTGGTGCAGAAACTGGAATTTCTATATATGGATAAAGTAAAGGACCCTTTCCATGCCTTAAGGCGTATCGGGCATACAGGGCTAGATCTATATTTTATAGCCCAATCGGCACTTAGTGGGTGATGTGGTTAGCATCACGCCGGCCGCCTTTACTTCCCAGGACTTCACCTGATGTCCGTTTAGCGCCCAGCCGCTCCACCACAGCAGCTCCATATATGGATAAAGTCAGTCGCCTAAACCCCTTACACAAAATGGATTAATCAAGTAACAGAAAGTATATTGATTGGCACTATGGAGAAGAGGGTGCGGTACTTTCTTTTAGTTCATCCTGATCTCGGGGACTCCGAGATTTTGTGGGTAGTTCCGGGAAAAGTCCAATACTACTGGGGGAGGGGAAGGTTAGTGTTGGTTAGTGTTGATTTCACACCAACACCCCTATAATATTGGACTTTCCCGGGAACTCCCTATAAAATCTCAGAGTCCTTAAGATAGGGTAAATTAAAAGAAAAGAAGGCTCTCCTTGCAGTACCGGACGAGGGCTGGGCGGCTTAGTTCAGTTTAGTGGGAGTTCTCTCCCTTGGCCGCACTGGAAACAGTGAGCGGAAAAGTCACGAATCAAAGAAGACAGTGAGGTCGATATCAGGGCTGCCAATGCTTGGTTGTGTCCCCCAGATCTGGGTGTTTTTTTCGACGTTGAGGGGAAATCTGGGGGGTTTTGTGTGGTTTTTGCCGATCTGTATGCTTTAATGACCGATAAATTCGCGTGGTTAGGGGTAGGGTTAGCGGTAGGATTAGGGTTAGGGTTAGGGGTAGGGTTAGGGGTAACGTTAGGGTTACGGTTAGGGTTAGGGGTAGAGTTAGGGTTAGGGGTAGGGTTAGAGTTAGATGTGACAATTTTGACGCAGGAGTTCGCTATAATCGCGCACAGTCACATACACACCCAAACAGTCCACGGACTGTGGATGCTACGGACAATTCGCCACCGATTGGGCACCAGCCGCGCGCTATTGCCGTTATATTTGGCAGACTGTCAGTGGCGCCACTCCCACAAGCATCAGATTGTCGGCCAGTATTTGGAACTCCTACGTCACAATTTTCGCATCTAACCCTAACCCTAACCCCTAACCCTACCCCTAACTCTACCCCTAACCCCTACCCCTAACCCTACCCCTAACCCTACCCCTAACCCTACCCCTAACCCTACCCCTATTCCTAACCCTACCCCTAACCCTACCCCTAACCCTACCCCTAACCCTACCCTTAACCCTACCCCTAACCCTAAACAAAACCGAAACCTACGCAACCCTACACGCAACCGTAGGATGACAACGCAACCCTACACGCAAGCGTACGCAACCCTACACGCAACCATATGATGATAGGTAAGTATGTCATTTGTTTCGTGACTTTTCCGCTAACTGTTTTCAGTGCGGCCAAGGGAGAGAACTCCCACTAAACCAAACTACGCCATCCAGCCCGCGTCCGGTACTGCAAGGAGAGCCGAAAAGAATCAAGGGGGCATGAGTGCCCATACAATTAACATTTGTTGGGGGGGGGGGGGGTGCTCAGGCAGCCTGAATCCCAGGTTTAAACACATTTGGCTCTCCCAATGGATAATGCAAATGAATGTTGTCACGAAAGATGATGGTCTCCAACGGAAGATACATGAAGTGTGTAATATAGACGGTCACCTTAATCGTATAATCACGTAACCTAATGTGTGACAAGCAATTGGTATTTCCCGTGCCCAAAGCAAAACGTGTGATGAGATGTCATTCACGAAGAGATGTTATTCACGGTTCAGTTATTCACAATACCTGGCCACGGGCTAATGTTTTAGTCAGCCCAACCGAATTACATGAAAGTCAATTTTGCATGTTAAAAATATGCAAGTTGTGATGTCTGCGATTAGAGCTTAAAGACAGAAGGCTTCAAACGTGTTGGGGAATTGATTTGACTAAACACCAAGCTAAGAATAATAAACAATATAAGATACATTGATAAAAGTGCGTACACAAAATAGTTCAATGGCAGTAGACCATGAGAGAGAGCAAGATGGTGGAGAGATAATATACAGGTTAGGTTAGATGCGTATCCTTTACAGGACGTTGCAGAACCAAACCCAGCAGCCCCTGGCTGTTGTGTGGTTTCTCTAGGCAAATGTACGTCCTGTGGTTTTCCATTGCTGATAATATACAGACAGACCTATCAAACTTGCAATCAGTCAACTGGAAAGATATGGCCAATCTCACACAGACAAACTGAAATGGGTGCAATCTGCAGCAATGAATCGTAAGTGCTGGGAATGCTGAAGAAGGAGAAGAACCAAACACACAGACAAAAATACAACAACTACACAAATCTAACTTCATACAAACCTTCATCATCGTATCCAGTTACACTCCCCTCAACTGGAAACTCCTTGGAAGACGCCATTTCTGTTGATGAAGTCTAGTAGACAAAATTTATCCCAGAATTTGAAAAGCTCGTAGATTTTCCAGACACTGCCAGTTGGAGATCATGAAGATATTCCCGATCAACAGTGACTTTTCTGCTTGTATCTCTACTTGCTGGCAAATATTCCTTGAATACTTCAACTCTTGGAAAAATCTGTACTTAATACTTCAACTCTTAGGAAATATGTATTTAATACTTGAACTAGTGGAAGGTATTTCTCGAAGACGATACTTAGAAAGTGTTTGTTTTTTTCAAGTTTACCTCTGTATTGGTTGCTACACTGTTGTTGCCCAGAACTAATTCTTTTTTGTCATTCCTCGTCCTTAAATTATTTATTGAATATTTGTTCTTCTCACTCTGTGAACTATGTTTTCAGACAGTGGTTTATCTTCTCTCAATTAATTCAGATTTACTTATCTCCCTTCTCTAATGAACTGTTTATTCAACTCTTTAGTCTCAATATGTTACGTTGTTGTTTTTTTTTTTTTTTTTCTTAATGCCTATATATCCTTTTATCGTTATTATTTATGTTTTTCCATTCTTGAATACTGGTATTTCTGCTTCTTTAGACTATTTTACAGAAACAAACAGTAATTAAAATTAGCTATCAGAGATGTGAGAATACTCAATGCTAATGCTGTGAAAAATACACGAAAAAATACCCAAGTTAATCTAATGGCTTTTAATCCTTATTTTGTCTGATGCTCTAGCCCAATTAGATAGATCCACAACTTGATAGTATGGTTAACCAAATATGGGTATCAGGAAGTGTTGGCCAGGTATTCTTCCAGACTGGTAGCCTGCCTTTCACTGCTGTTGATTATTCCACTTCTAGTAACTGACAAGTGATGGCTGATGTATCCTGGTCTGCATACGCCAAAAACAATGACTGTCGGGCTTGAAATCACGGAAATCACAGCGCAACACTTTATCCAACACAAAACTTTATCCAACATCCAACATCCTTTACATTTGTTGACTTTTCTTAGCCTTCCATGTGCTGGTATGTTTTTTTCCCTGGCGAATTATGTTGGTTTCTCAACCTATCAATGTTCTCACAATTTGGTATACCGAACTGTCTCTGTGAATGATGGCCTGAAACCAGAATATGAAAATGATGAGCACATATTTTAGGTAGTTGATGTTACAAGGTAAAATGTAAAATAGATCATACAAATGCAGCATTTCACAAAATGAAGAATATACTATATAATCTTTTATCATTAGCAGTTAGGAAAAGAATTCTTCTTCTCCTTCCTTCCTTCTTCTCTTCTTCTTCTTCTTCTGCTGCTGCTGCTGCTGCTGCTGCTGCTGCTGCTGCTGCTGCTTCTTCTTCTTCTCTATACTCCTGGAATGCCTCGCAGCGTTAGGACAGCAAGTGATCTCTGGAACAGGCCTTTTTGTTCGCTTCGCATAAAGTACTTTTCAGTGTCTGATATTTCTTGGGTCCACATTCTGCGCGGTCGACCTCTGGCTCTGTTACCGCTGTATTTGTAAAACATGCCCGGCTCGCTAGCGTAGTTGGCTAAACCTGACTTCGCTACGACCGGGTCATGAACCCCCTGTGGTCCGGGTTCACGCCCGGGGGTAGGCATAAAAGCCACATTACTCCCAGATCTATAGTATTTATCATGGAATCAAGGCCGTAGGGTTGCGATATCCATAGTACCGAGCCAAAGGGTTATAAGAACTAATGGTTTCTAGACATTTAAAAAAAAAAAATTAGGAATAACATTGCTCTCCGTGGTGCCCTGTTGGATGTCAATCTTGTTACATGGCCAAACCATCTGATTTTTTGTCCACCTAGAAAGTTCAGTATTGGTTCTGTGCCAACTCTCCTCCTGATGTCATGTTCCTAAGTCCATATTTCCTCATTACACTTAGCATAGTACGTAAACGTCTAATCTCTGTCCCCTGCTTGCCATCTTGACCGGAATTATTATTATTGTACACTTTAAAAAGCACATTCCCCTGGGGGGGGAGGGGGGGGGCCGCAACAGCCTGCACACTTGGAACGAAGAGTCTGCAGATAAAATCCGATCCGGAAAAACTGATGTGCACGCAAAACTCAAGTTCTGACAAATGACTGCCTAGAAGTGGGCGAACAGCCAGAGCTTTTAGACGGAGTTTACAGCCAATTAACGCGAAGAAGAAGAAAAAGAAGGATACAAAGGAATAAAGGAAGGAAAAACAAAGAAGTAAAGTATAAACTTACTGGGGTTAAGAGCCCCACTCCATATTTTTAAGATACTGTGACCTCATTTCAGCGACCACATTTTTCTTTTAACCGTACCCGACGTTTCTTATCTAAACGTTTTAAGTTACTTAACAGAGTTAAGCTGCCACTTGTCTGTGTCGATCCGTTAATTCATAATTACTGCAAGAGAACCTGCGATTGTCTTTGGTAACCTTTGACACTGCAAGGTCAAGTATTGAGGACTATAGGTGACGATAAGGGCTGTTAGTTAACAAGTATGTTATCACAATTGACTCACTGCACAATGGGTATTCCCATGCATGCTCAGACCTCCGATGCAGCAGCCACTCCAAGGTACTGTTCCCATTGGGAGCTGGTTATAATGACTGATATCTCGGCCTCGACGGCGGCATAGACGCGCTTCACCATGCTTTACTCCCAAGTCACGCAATCGTTTTAGTTAAAGATATTCGTCGTTATTTACTAACCTAGTCCTGTCCATGCTTAGCTATTGTCAGTAGTCTAGCGGGTAGTTTATTTTTAATTCACCCCAAACAAAGGAAATCAGGAGTTCCCAGCAAAGTCCAATATTCTAGGGGTGTTAAGAGTTGGAGTTAGGGTTAGGGTAAGGTTAGAATAAGGGTTACAGACAGGGTAAGTCGGTGTCTCTGAGGCGGTCAAGGCTGACAAAGATCCTAACCCTAACCCCAACACATAACACTCCTAGAATACTGAACTTTCCGGAAAATTCGGATATGGTTTTGGGTGAATGGAAAATAAAGTACCGACCAGTGTGCTTGCCTTTATGTTTATGCTAGCTTTTGTTATTATCACTGACATCATTGCACATCGGGCATTCTCATGCATGCTCAGTCTAAGCCTCTATTAAAAATGTAACAAAAAATTTTAACATATCCTGGCGCCCTTAAATATAATATAACAAGGAGAATGTCCATTGTACCGGAAAATTGTGGTCTAAATCAGTTATCGTACCTTGATTTGACTTGACTTTCTACCCCACTAGGACATCACACAAGCGATAAACACCCGGTGACACAAAGGATCGCCGTGGAGAGGTCCCAAAAACCGCGTTTAGACAATTGGCCATATGTATGGCCTGCCTTTATTGCGGCTCCTGGCAAAACCAGGGTGGGGCTTCAAATGATAAAACATTTCGTCCTAAAAAGGACGAGACTGCATAACAGTAGTTACTTATATTTATCGTAACTTACACGCAAGCGGTTTTTATACGTGACATTTTGCGGTAATCTTCTTCTTCTTTCGTTCGCTTGAAAAAAAAAAAAATTATCTACATCTGCAATGTTGTCTCCAGTATGAACTTCACTATCTTTTGTAATTTACTCAGCAACCCGTAAAGTTTGACTTGCACTGCTGGACTCTAGTCCTGTTCCAGACCCTGAGTAGCTGCGTGCACGTCCGTTTCACAGATATGACTCATCTGTATGCAGCAGTGTGTATTATTGTTATAGGGCCCCGGTTAGCAGAAATTATTTTAACACAAACTCGAATTTTCTAGTCCCTTGGAATTCGTGTTAATCGGGTTTTGCTTTATTTGAAAGTTTCGTTTCAATAAGTCAAATAAAGAAGACAATTCAAACAGGTGGGTTTTAAAAAAAAAACACTAGACAGACCGACAAACAGATAGACAGGCACATATACTGACAGCTGGCAGACAAACTGACATACATTTGTACAGCTAAATTAGACATATAGACAGACAGGCAGACAGGCAGGCGGGCAGGTGGACGGGTGGACGGGCGGGCGGACGGACAGGCAGGCAGGCAGGCAGACAGACAGACAGACAGACAGACAGACAGACAGACAGGCAGGCAGGCAGGCAGGCAGGCAGGCAGGCAGGCAGGCAGGCAGGCAGGCAGGCAGGCAGGCAGGCAGGCAGGCAGACAGACAGACAGACAGACAGACAGACAGACAGACAGACAGACAGACAGACAGACAGACAGACAGACAGACAGACAGACAGACAGACAGACAGACAGACAGACAGACAGACAGACAGACAGACAGACAGACAGACAGACAGACAGACAGACAGACAGACAGACAGACAGACAGACAGATAGATAGATAGATAGATAGATAGATAGATAGATAGATAGAGATAGATAGATAGATAGATAGATAGATAGATAGATAGATAGATAGATAGATAGATAGATAGATAGATAGATAGATAGATAGATAGATAGATAGATAGATAGATATATAGATAGATAGATAGATAGATAGATAGATAGATAGATAGATAGATAGATAGATAGATAGATAGATAGATAGATAGATAGATAGATAGATAGATAGATAGAT
>CAJHNH020000513.1:954482-964482 GCA_905116865.2 Candidula unifasciata | reverse complement strand
TCTCCCTCTAAAAGAAGGGGTACGTCGTAGAAAGCAGGTTCTCTCTCCCTCTAAGAGAAGGGACACGTCGTAGAAAGCAGGTTCTCTCTCCATCTAAGAGAAGGGATACGTCGTAGAAAGCAGGTTCTCTCTCCCTCTAAGAGAAGGGACACGTCATAGAAAGCAGGTTCTCTCTCCCTCTAAGAGAAGGGACACGTCGTAGAAAGCAGGTTCTCTCTCCCTCTAAGAGAAGGGACAAGTCATAGAAAGCAGGTTCTCTCTCCCTCTAAGAGAAGGGACACGTCGTAGAAAGCAGGTTCTCTCTCCCTCTAAGAGAAGGGACACGTCGTAGAAAGCAGGTTCTCTCTCCCACTAAGAGAAGGGACACGTCATAGAAAGCAGGTTCTCTCTCCCTCTAAGAGAAGGGACACGTCATAGAAAGCAGGTTCTCTCTCCCTCTAAGAGAAGGGACACGTCGTATAAAGCAGGTTCTCTCTTCCCCTAAGAGAAGGGACACGCCATAGAAAGCAGGTTCTCTCTCCCTCTAAGAAAAGGGACACGTCATAGAAAGCAGGTTCTCTCTCCCTCTAAGAGAAGGGACACGTCATAGAAAGCAGGTTCTCTCTCCCACTAAGAGAAGTAAAGGTCCCTTTTCCACGCCTTCAGGCGTGTAGGGAATATAGGGCTAGACTTATATTTTTGTAGACCACTCGGCTCTTAGTTGATGATGTAGTCAGCATCATCCCGGCCGCCTTTACTTCCCAAGACTGCACCTGGTACACACTCAAGGCTGGGTCGACCAGGGGAGTCAATGTCATTTTTGGAGAGAGAAAAAAGTCCGGCTCCGCCAGGTCACGAACCCACGACCTTCCGATCCGTAGGCGGGTTTCTAGCCGTTAACGTCACGATGACTCCCCTCAACCCCAACCCTCCCCCGCCCCTCCCTTCCCCCTTCCCCCTCCCCAAGAGAAGGATTTGTGTAGATTTGGGGTTTTAGTAATTATTAAAAAACTAAAAATAGTTACTAACTGGTGCCCTCGCAGAATAGAGGGAACTAAATGGTATGTCAGAATTACTAATGTAGAGCTTTGGATGACACAAGACTCATGAGTCTTGTGTCCTGAGCACATTACTGTACGGCTGCGAATCCTGGACTCTCTATGCTCCACAGGAAAAAAGACTGAATACCTTCCATATGCGCTGTCTGAGACGCATCCTTGGTATATTATGGCGAGACCTTGTCTCCAACGAATGTGTGCTCACAAGAGCAAAAATACCATCAATGTATTGTATACTGAAGCAAAGACGTCTGCGCTGGCTGGGACATGTCTCCCGCATGGAGGATGGTCGTATTCCAAAAGATCTCCTATATGGTGAATTGGTAACTGTCGAAACCAACGCAAGGCGCATGGGCCGCAGCTCTCCTAGCTCTACCCAGTGTTAAATGGATACCAGGCAAGGTCCTAAGAAGTAAAGACGACTGGCGTGGTTTTGATCACATCACCCATCGAGTACCGCTTGCCCTCCCCCCCCCCCCACCATCCACCCCACGCCCAGAACATACAAAATGGAGGGAAGGCTAAAGTGTTCTTGATAACTAGGGACATTTTCCATGTTGTCATTGATGAAAATTTCCCGACCGGAAATACGCCGTGGGACGGGCAGGGAAATCTCAACAAAAGTGGGCTTTGAAATAAACACCGGTCAAACTGACGCAATGTTAATAGTTTTAATAATAGTAATACAAACGATCTGCATCATTAACTAGGCTGATATGTTTTTGAAAACCTGCAATGCGTTGCGTGTACATGCAAAAACTGGAACAAACAGGGTCAACCGTAGAAGGATACTGCTCCTTTGAACCGTTCATATAACACCTGGAGTAATACACGGAGGAGTCTTATCGATTGATTGGCACCTTTCCGTCTCACCAGACGATAGTGTTATATTGCGCTATGAGGAGGCATGAGACTCACAGCCCATGGCGATGGCGAGTGTGACTAGCAAGACCCGCCCGTGTCAAGAAAAGTCTTCCACAATGATAGCATGGGATTTCAGGACCACTGTTGTCAACATTTGTGTTTAATCCGTTTGTTTTTAGACGCTCAGCTCTCATCCTTTCTGCAATCATTTCTTCCTTCACTCTCATCTCTTTCCTAATACGCCCTTTCCACATAACACGGCGCTCGGCATTTTGTTCACATGAGTCCACCTCAATACTGTATCATTCATGTCCCGATTGCACACATCTTTAAACCGTAGTAGAGCTCGGCCCCGACATCTTCTTTCTGTCTTTAATTCTCCATAAAGGATGTCCTTAGGGACTCTGCTATCCTCCATTCTCCAGGTGTGACCAAGCCACCTGAGCCTTCGGAGACTGAGCATGGATTCGTATCACCACTGCTGTTTATCACCTACCAGTGTTGCCACTTTTCTTTGACAAAAACATCCAGAAGGGAGTAAAGAAATATCTAAAAAATCTAAATTTGTTTGGGGAAAACATCTAGAAAAAACATCCAAATATCAGAACCAGTCTCTGGTCATATCCCCAGGAACTGCCATCACCTAGTCTTTAATGTTGTCATCATGCAAACACTCTTTCCGAAATGTTCGCTCATACTTTACTTTTGGCATGTTGAAAGGTTTGTTCAAAGTGAAAGCCACATATGAAGGTGAGCAATACTTTTTGTTTTTATTACATGGGGGAAAAAAACACAAAGTCAGCACAGTGAGGATACGGTTGAAACAGTTAGTATGATTTACGCGCGTTTTTAATTAATCAGTACCGGGACTGCAAGATATTTGAGCGTTGACCCCAGTGAGAGTTCAAAGTTTAAGTAATCGCAATTGTCGCAAGGTACGTGACAGACCAAAATAAAAATACTGCAGTAGATATTTTACACATTAATTAATAAACTGACAATAAAAAAATATATATAAAATATCTAACTCTAAATGAAAAACATCTATAAAAACATCTACCATTTAAACTTCAAAAACACCATCTAAATGCAAGGAAAAACATCTGAATCTGGATGTAAAACATCTAAAGTGGCAACACTATCACCTACATCGACACAACACTATATGCAAGAATGACAAGCCCAGGAACGAAAATAATAGTAAACTTAATAAATGACTTTTTTTTCCAGACGACCAGACCTTGACAGCAGATAGTACAGTAAAGGACCCTTTTCCACGCCTTTGGGCATATTGGCTAGACCTATATTTTTATAGACCAAACGGGATTTGGTGGGTGATGTGATGAGCATCACGCCAGCCGCCTTTACTTCCTAGGACTGCACCTCGTACCCACTCAAGGCTGGGTCGCCCTGGGAATCAAGATCATTTCTGAAAAAAAGTCAGGCTCCGTCAGAACGGGAACCCACGACCTTCCGATCCGCAGGCGGGCGTCTAGCGGTCAACGTCACGGCAACTCCCTTGATAGCAAACACAGCCATAAAACTGCATTATCCCAGGTCCAACAATAAAGAATGTACAACAGCTATTATGAGAAAGAAAACTGAAAATTGAGAAGTAATATTGATAGGAAGAAGGAAGCAGAACCCAAACACACGTTAAAGAGCGCAGCGTAGTTAAACAAGAATCTACGTTTAAATATCTGGAAACAATGTTCGCAGAAGTTTGGCAATTAGATGAAGAAATTCACATCAGATCCAGTAAATCAAACCAAGTATTGGGTTAGCTAGCCACCCTCTTAAAGCATAAGACGACGCTGGCCAGCACATAGAACCCATCTCAGAAAGAATATTCATTCCTACTCTATGCTACCAGTGCCAGAAATGGTCACTCACAAAAAAACCGTTGGAGAGGGAACAGTAACGAAGAAAATAAGATGTATGAGAAGGGCTGAAGGAGTGACCAGAAGAGATAGAATCAGGAATGAGGTCATAAGAGAAAACAAATCCACACAGAACCAATTATAAATATAAGATTAAATGGTTTGCTCACTTACAGACAATGCCTTGTGACTCCATATCATACACAAGACATACACCAAAAGAGGAGGTCTATGGTAGAGACGACCAGAAGAGGAAGATGTAGAAACTTATATCTTGCACGAAACGGGAAGTGGCAAAAGTGGAAGTGAAGAAGAAGATGAGGGCTGGGCCTTGCATAGCGACAAGTCGACAAAACCTTTAATTGGACACATTTTGGTTTTTGGCCTATCCCCCCAACCCCCACGCACCCCCCCCCCCCCCCTTCCCGCCCCCTAACTGTGCCCTAGAACTAACACAGGGGAAAACTAATTCAGTCTACAGAAATATGAAATAGATGCACAAAAACATCCAGGAGAACATTAACAAACTGGAACAAACAATAAAGAGTGACATCTGTATACATCAGACAAGCTACTACCTACACGACAACTACTATTTAACAACAACAACAACAACAACAACTACTACTACTACTATTTAACAACAACAACAACAACAACAACAACAACAACAACCAAAGATGTACTCACACAAAATATCGCAGACTGAATTCCAGAGAATGTCAACACGAATCTGCTGCGAATAGCAAAATATAGGACGCGGTCGAAAATCCGAAGGCTGAGATTTTAAAACCATGAAGACAGAATGAGCAGATTACACGAAATTCTCTTCCTCGCAAAATTCAGAAAAAGCGAATAGTCAGGGCAATCGATCGTGGGCGTTACAGTATTTGCCTTATTAAGAACATAGGAAACGGTTTGCGGATCAATACTGAGAAATAGCAAACATGGATAAGTGTGACAGATGTATTGGCTATGGCAGTCTGACTGACTGACTGTCTACCCCACCAAGACATCACACAAGCGACAAACACCCGATGACACAAAGTGCCACCATGCGGATGAGGATCGCCGTGGAGAGGTCCCAGAAACCGCGTTCAGACATCTGGTCATATTTATGGCCTGCCTATATTGCGGCCCCTGGCAAAAGCCAGAGTAGGGCTTCAAATGACAAAAAATTTCGTCCTGAAAAGGACGAAACTGGATTGAAAAAAGGCTATGGCAGTCACGATGAGCGTGTGTTCAATATAAGGGGAATTCAGAAAGTAGTGCTCCACATTTTTCCCCCTCGCAAACTGCTTGTGCAGACTGTGGGGAAAGTTATCTGCCAGAAATCTTCATATTATGGCTATGGCAGCACAAACGAGACCATTAGTCTTGGCTGATGGCTGGTCTACGGGGCCGGGGGTAGTGGCTCCGACAGACGTACAGAGACACTGCTCTTCTGATCCGGTAGCTTCTGCAGCGCAGTCTGTTCCAAAAGTATTGGTATTACATCCCCTTCTTTTAGATTTCACAAGGCAGACCGAGTAAGGAATAATGATGCACAGGTAGTACCTGGTCTCTACACTGCCCATGGTTTGGTTATGGAGAGGGTGAACAACTAGTTATCGCCAGGGGTTGTGATTCCTACCCCTCCCTATAAAAAAAAATCCCGTTTTACGCCTTAGGCACATCGGGCATATGGGAAGAGTATCCGATATTTTTACAGACCAATCGGTACTAGGTGGGTAATGTGGTCAGCATTACGTCGGCCGTCTTTACTTCCACATGACAGCCATCCTGGTACCCATTTTAGGCTGGGTCGACCTGGGTCGCTCCGTACCATGATAAAAAACCCGAGCAGCCATCAGTGGGTTTCTACCTCTTCCTATTTGTTTCTTTGTTTGTTTTAGTATACAGAAGCCATGAGTTGTTAACCCTTAGGCTCGGTATTATGGATATCGCAACATTTCGGCCTTGATTCCATTTTAAATACCGTAAATCTGGGAGAAATGTGGCTTTTCTGCCCACCCCCGGGAGTGAAGCCGGGCCACAAGGAGTTCGTCACCCACTCACCGCGCAATCCGGTTAAGCCAACTACGCTAGAGAGACGGGCACCCCTTCCTATAGAACAATATAACACCATCGCCTGGAGAGACGGAAAGGTGAGAGCCAACCAACTGACAAAATAACTTGTTATGTCCTTTCCACATCGTAATTGTCTATATATCTCCGTCCATTTCTGTGAACGGGAGTCGCGGATCGGAAGGTTGTGGGTTCGCTCCCTGGCGGAGCCGGACTTTTTTCAAAAAAGACCTTGGCTCCCAGGTCGACCCAGCCTTGAGTGGGTACTGGATGCAGTCCCAGGAAGTAAAGGCGGGCGGCGTGATGCTGACCACATCACCCATCTTGTGCCGATTGGTCTATACAAATATAGGTCTAGCCCTATACTCCTAAAGGCGTGGAAAAGGGTCCTTCACTTTTTTTTTTATTTGTATGAACATACAACGGCGCTAAACAAAAGCATACACGCCTTGCCTGTCTCATGTTCTGTCCTCTTCTCCTGACCAGATCTTCACAGCATAACTAACATCCTGAGGTCCGTCTCTCCACTTTCTTTAGCTCTCGAAACCCAGTGATCAACAATGCTTCTGTCGACTGCAAAACCTTTATACATAGCAAAAGCTTTTATGAATTTTCCAGTGTTTTTTTTTTTTTTTTGTTCTCGCACGCCTTTTAAACGGAATATTACAAGTATTACTTTAGTTAGAACGAAATGCCATTTTCATACTAATATAGGCATTTTAAATTTAAAGTGTGCAAAATTTCACCCTTTATATCTTTATTATTTGCTGAGGGGGAGAGGTGGGTGGGAAAGGTAGAGCGATTCTTTCGGAATACAGTATCCCCATTTGTTTCATATTTGTATGTTCTCTTCTTCTCTGGAGATTACTGTACACCGGACTCTATTTTATAACCAGGCGGTGTAGAAGCGAAAAACATCCTGCGGAAGAATGTCCATCTATGCGTTTCGGTGCAGGGGTTCCCAGTTACTCTGTTGTACCCGCCTTCCACAATTTGCAAGATCGGTCTCTTTCAGTTCGCACTTGCTCGTCAGGCCATTGCTTGCTGTGGGTTACTGTCCGCTGGTAGTCTAGTTAAATGGCCAAACCATTTCCACTGGGTTTTAAAATGAACGCTTCCCTTTTCTAGCTCGTAGGTTCAAATCCGCATCAAACCGGGATTGTTTTTCAAATTGACATTGGCTCTCAAGTCGACCTAGCCTAATATTTTTACAAGGCAAAGTAAAGGGAAGTAAAAGAGACAGTCGTTATGTTGACCACATCAACCATCAAATGCAGATTGGTCTCTCACATAAAGATGCCTCATACAACTGAGCCGTGGAAATTCGTCAGTACATCTTTATATTAAGACATTTTAACGTATTTTCCTACTTCATGCTTAGATGGTCCTGCACATCTCTGCCATTGCATCTAGACGTATTCAACTTTAGTGATCCTACATAAATTTGAAATCACTGTTCACTCAAGTCATCGGCGACCGAGTCGCCCATTGGCCGGCCGGTAGACGACTTCGTCGTCGGTTGGGACAGTATTTGGGTCTGTTGCTCTTGATCGCATCAACACTGCAGGAGTCCTTAGAGGCTACTTTGTGGCGTGCAAGGCTAAACCATTTTAAATGGCGCACATAAACCTAGTCACAATTATAACCTAAAGCTCCCCCTTTTGGGGATCCTGATTGAATATAATGATTTTGTTTCTCAAAGCAAGTTCACTCAAGTTCGGACGGGAGGTCTTCAGTGCCTTTATACTTTACAAAATTTAATAGGGGGCAGGGCTCCAGCTTTGTTTGAGTGCACAATAATAATAATATATAATTATGTATTTTAAATATTATTAAACCAATAAACAAATACATAAAGCTAGAACGCCTATACATGGCTAGCGGGATAGAACCCTTGCAAACTGTCTAGGGTGGGGGGTTCAGTTCACTACGAATTATTGAGGAGCACAGTGACCCCCCACCCCCTTTCCCACGAGACTTATGGGTGGGTTGGGGGTGGGGCCGGGGTTAAGGTGACCAAACCTGCAGGTTCCGCCGACTATGAATTATATATCGGTAACAAAATGTGTCTTTAAAATTATAAAACATCACTGGGGAATATTTCCGTTCAAACAGGAATACGTAATCTACTTGTAAACACACAGGCATTCCCAGCAAGAAAGGAGTCTTAAATATAAATACTGCTACGTCATCCAGACACCCCTGGTCCAAAGAAAATCTTTAAACATGGACTGCAAAGTTTACTCTTGTGCTCAGATCGAAGGTTCTCAAACTGTGATACGTAGGGAGAACTGTGTATTTAAATGTGAAAGTATCTTGCTCATTCCAACAGGTTTTATCCCATATAGCTAGATCTCTCTAAGCAAAGCGGCAGTTCGCCAGTTATGTGTGTTAGTGCCAAAAACAATATCCACAGCTCCAGCGACGATCGACCAGATATCTCCGTAAAAACTGTACTTGTCAACTGAAGGATAGGCTGTGAAACGAACAAACGACCTTTAGAGCCAGAGGCCAGCGGTTTGATCATTTCGCCACGTACAGCCCTAGTGTACAATACAAGGTTGTATTTAATGTTATGTTCGCATTATTTATACCGAAGTATTGCGTGTGATATCTATCGCTCTGGCGGTCGCGGGTCACATGTGTCCTTTGGATACCGGTGAGTTGAGAAATGAACAAACAGACATATTGGCTGGCTCTGCTCCACTGGGTTGTGAATAGATACCTGCTAAGGCAGATATGGTAAACTCCCTCTGTGTTCGCGTGAATCATGCGAAAAAACGAACAGATCACCTTTGTCTGGAAACAAAGGGATAAAGAGGAAGGATGCGGTGATCAGGCAGACACTCCATGCACAGAGGAAAGATAAGACGAAAATATAATCAGAGCGCAGGTGGCGCCATTGGTGCTTGAATTCAGCACTGACTGACGAACTAGTTAGTCAGTCAGTCGAAGACTATCATAGCTGCACAACGTTGATTTAGTTCCAAAGTGCTCCAAACCTTCCTCACTAAACTCCACAGCATGTAGCTGTTGGGGCACCAGTTCTGATGGTTGTTTGGTTGATTAGGCTTCTTTGGTTGCTTGCAAGTTGGTCTTGTCTGACTTCACCCAATTTATTTGCTCAAAAATGTATTTCTCAATGCAGCCTGTGCACTGTTCTGGGCTTCTTCGGATTCAGACTTGAGTTAGAAGAAGAGAGGAGCACTTATGGGTTACTACCTGCGTGCCATGGTGTTGGTCCGTTGTTTCAACCTAAAACCTCGTATTTGTGGGATTATATAACCACTCTAAGATCAAACTTCCTTATTCCCGTCTTACGACATGCATGGAAGACTACAGTACTATTACTCATTGCTGCTCTTATGGGCTCTGGTAACACACGACTTGAAATTGAATGTTCTTATATTCTTTTTCTTCTTCTTTCTCTGATGCTTCTTCTCCTTCTCCTTATTTTTCTTCTTTTTCTTTTGTTCACTTGAAATATTTTCTCTATATCTGCAATGTTGTCTCTAGTATAAGCTTCACTGTCTGTTGTAATTCACTCAGCGATATGTAAGGCTTATCTTGCATCGATTTTTCTCCTGGCCAAAAGATTTAATGTTCTAATAACAGTTTACACATTCATAAAAGGATTTTATTGCGCAATCTTCTTCTAATATGAGACCGTATTCGACAAGAAGTTTAGAGACTTTTTCTGATTTCTTTAGGTGTCTCCTTGAGTAAACGAAATTCTATTCAATTCAATCCCGGATTTAGGGGGAAAAAACAAAACTCACTAGGCGTAAGAATTGTTATAATCAGACGAGGTTTTCTGCCAGTAGATTTAATGAAAAGCGGAGTTGAAAGATCGTTTATTTCAAATGTGTGGGTGCCATCAACAAGAATGAGTAGCGGGAAAATCTTTTGTTTTATAATTATGGCGATCGGATCCATAGCCGTGAAAGCGGAACTGTAAGTATACTAGTATCACAGTGATGGTTCTTTTACAAATCGTTTAAAGACATTTTAAGGTGATAACAAAACGCAGTTACTTGATAATGTACTGCAGTACCTCGATATACGTTAGCTTTAGTATAAGTTCACCTTGATTTACGGTTTCTTTCGTAATAACCTATCCCCAGATGACGTCACATGACAGTCAAATATTTT
>CAJHNH020000513.1:886982-949482 GCA_905116865.2 Candidula unifasciata | reverse complement strand
GTGAATGGACATGATCGCCTATCTCATTCGCTATAGCATATAATCACATTCACATCTACACACACTTGCAATCAAACACTGTATAACCCGGATGTATTCAAGGCTGAGTCTCTGAGTCACACATGTGCATACAAATGAATACTTAATTAAGTGCCGCAAAACAAGAGAAAGCAAATGTGTACCCACTAGAGTTGTGGCCCAAGCTAGACCCCCCCCCCCCCACCCCCTCTCCCCCACCTCTCAGGGCGATCTTAACATTATTATTGGGCCCCTGGGCACACAAGTGTTCTGCGGCCCTTACGACAGCCACTCACTGAAACTAAATGAAACTAGTCCACGGCTCACATCCGTATGCTGCCACAAAGAGATGCGTGGTCTCAAGGCATGGCGTCCGCCTCGAGTGCTGGAGGTCCCAGGTTCAGGTCCCGGTGAAAGCTAGGATTTTTTCACGAGGACTTCTAGTTATTTCCCCTGGTCTCTGGGTAGTAAGATCGAACGCCGCTGTATATTGTGTCGCACGTACTAAATCCCTTGGCAGTTGGAAATTGAAAAGAGTAGCCTAACGGCGCTGCCCGGGCATAATTTATAGTTTATAAATCTACCCAAAGTATTTTAGGATCCTCGCCGGTAGTACGGAGTTCGTGCATTGTGCTGAGATTCTTCGGACTCATGTCTGAGTTAAAAGTAGAACGGAGCACTTATCGGTTACTACCCTTCTGCGGTGATGTCGGTCCGTTGCAGAAACCATAAACCTGTCTTATTTTAAGCAGTTGAAAACAAATTCACAAACCATTCCAGCACCCCTTCGCCTCGACAATGTGCAGCAGATCTGAGGCCCCCCCCCCCCCCCTAAATGCTTGACAGTGTGTAAGGGGGTTGGAGGCCTGCAACCCTATCAGACTCCCCCTCCACCAAGTCTTTGTATTGCCTCTCCTAGTTTGAACCCCCTTCGATTGCCCGGCGCGCTAGCTAAGTTGGTTTAACCAGCTGCGCGGTGACCGGGTGACAAACTCCTTGTGGTCCGAGTTCACGTTTGGGGGTAAGCAGAAAAGCCATATATTTCCCAGATTTACGTTATCTATCGTGGAATAAAGGCCGAAGGGTTGCGATATCCATAGTACCGAGTCAAAGGGTTTACAACTCGTGGTTTCTGGAAATAGTTTCCTGTTGTTTACCAGACCGCACATAAATTACTCACTGATAGAAACACACAATGTCAAGGTTAGGGGGTCATGGCGTACAGATGGCTATGATGTGGTTGACCCGGATGTTTTTTGTTACGAGATAGCATGATACAAGAGCAACGTGTATTGACTGGTTAGGTTAGTTGCGTATCCTTTACAGGACGTTGCAGAACCAACCCCAACAGCCCCTGGCTGTTATGTGGTTTTTCTAGGCAAATATACGTCTAGTAGTTTGCCATTGCTTCCTGGACGGTCTGCTTTCCTGATACCACTGTCGAAACCAACGCAAGGCGCATGGCCCGCAGCTGGAATCGAACCCGGCATCCCGGCATTACGAAGCGTTCACATCGACTTAGCCACAGAGCTGACGTTTTGACTGGTACTTGTAGAAAAAAGGAAGGGATGGGAGTTTATCACACAGTTTGTATGGAGTTAAGGGTCCCACTTGTAGTTATTTATGTTAGGGGCGATACACCACGAGGAGTGTGGTGGTGGTGGTGGTGGTGGCTTTAGTGGTATGCATCTCGGGAGTAGTGTGGTTGCGAATTATTCCTTCTCTTCTTCTCCTCGTTTTCGTCTTCATCCTCCTCCTCGTCATCATTTTTTTCTTCTTGTTCTTCAACATTCAGTTTGAGAATGGAGATGTTTGTTTGTTTTAGTATCCAGAAGCCATTAGTTGTTAACGCTTAGGCTCGGTATTATGGATATCGCAACCTTTCAGCCTTGATTCCATTGTAAATACCGTAAATCTGGGAGAAAATGTGGCTTTCCTGCCTACCCCCGGGATTGAAACCGGACCACAAGGAGTTCGTCACCCGGTCTCCGCGCCATCCGGTTTAGCCAACTACGCTAGAGAGCCGGTAGCTTGAGAGCAGTACGGTTCAATTTAGGTTTAAACAACGGATCAACCTCATGACACAAGGGGAGTAACCCATAAGTGCTCCGTTCTACTTCTAACTCAAGCCAGAGTCCAAAGAATCTCAGCACATTGCATTCTGAAATACCTTTGGTAGATTTTTAACTCCAAATTTTGACCGAGCATTGTCGTTGGGACACTCTTTTTGATTTTTTTACGTGCGCAGGAATACACACGGGCGTCCGATCTTACTACAGAGAGATCATGAAAAAATTACTAGAACTCCACGTGAAAAAAAAAATCATAGCCTTCACCGGTGCCTGAACCCGGGACCTCCAGCGCTCGAGGCGGACGCGATGCCTCGAGACTATCTATTTGCCGGTCTGTGAACTCAGTACAGCTCAACGTGTGGTAACTGTAACGGACTCACAAAACATGCTTCGGTAAACAGAAACTGGCGTCCTCGGTGTAGAGTGGCTTGCCTCACTTGATAAGAATGAGATCAGTAGCACGTCACGGATCTTCTCTCCGGGATTTCAGGTGTACGGGGCCATGAGCAGATTAATTTATGAATGACTTAACGAATCACGAACTCATATTACTGCACTCGGGACAATACCACATGTGCTCCGTCTCCCTTCTTCAGTAACCAGCGAAGAGTAGACATGCTAATAGTAATAGCTGTCTCCCGTGTGGGTTCCGGGGCCCCATTGTGGGGAAAACAAGAATAGACCCACTGCCTCCCCAAAAGCATGTCGTAAGAGTCGACTAATTGGGGAGCTTCCTTTGAAGTCGGAGTGCATCTGCCGGAGAGGCAAAGAACCAACAGTCTGTATTCGAAAGAATGAGATCTGTAAAACTGATGCACACGCAACACTCAGGTTCTGGAGCAGGACTGCAGTTCAGTAGTGAAAAAGCAACTAGAACTTTCCGCCCGAGTGTACAGCTGGTGAATGCGAAGAAGAAGAAGAAGAAGTAATAGCTGTACAATGATTACAAAGTTCGCCTTTGTTTCCCCTTCAAGTTTGAACATCTTTCAGAACCTCTACTCCCTCCCCCACCCCCTTTTATTTTTTGAATTAGTCTTTCACTGACTGATTCATTCATTCTTCTTTTTCCCCTTCTTTCTCCTCTTCTTCCTCATCCTCCCCCTCTTCTTCTAAGTTCAATCAGCCGCTCCTAAGACGATGACGAATATTTGCACAGTTTGAACTAACATCCTTTGACTGAAATTAGCAACACCACAGACTGGCTGTGTCCGCTTCTTTGATTTCGGAGATTTTTAGTTCGCGCCATCTGGTACGGCAATTTCTCGACAAATATTATTTGTGATGTTAATGATTTCTCATAGCTCTGTAATTTTCTTCTCTGTTGCTTCTCCCCAGTGGGTTTTCAATGTGCGTGTGTTTTTATTTTTCTGGGGGGGGGGGAGGGCTTTTCCTTTGCTGGTCTGCTAACTCTAGGATGAGATTTTCACCTCACCACAAAACACAAGGACTGGCGGTGGCAGAGGGTGGAAGGAGGAGGAGGAGGCACTTCGATTTTCTTTGCTGATCTGCGCATTCAAAGATGAGATTTTCCCCACACCACAAAACAAAATGATTGGGAGGAGGAGAACGAACTAACTTTATTTACAAAGGGTCACAAAATGGGCAGGCAGACCCATCTTATATTCGGCCCTTCCAAGCACCCATTTTACACAGCAGTTGTATTTTATCTATAAAGTATGTTATATTCATGCAATAAAAGAAGAAGAAGAAGTAGAAGAAGAAGAAGAAGAAGAAGAAGAAGAAGAAGAAGAAGAAGAAGAACAAGAACAAGAACAAGAACAAGAAGCAGAACCAGAAGAACAAGAAGAAGAAGTTACAAAATATACAGGTGTACAGGGGACCAGATTCCATGTCCCGAGACATTTTTTGACAAAAATCTCTCCTCCACTCACTCCTCTGATATAAACTATGGGTGTACAACACCCCACTGGCAGAAATCACCAATATCCGACCTGTACAATCCAAAGTTGAATGAAAAAGTCGGTGCCGTCTCCACAATGTAGGTTTGCTGCACTGTACCACTGTTGTCTTTCGGAATATCAGGTAGTGAGGCCCCAATCTCTGCTGCGGTGTAACTCTCATACCAATGTCAGGAAACCACGTAAAGGTTAGAGGGTGTGAGAATATATGAAAGGAAAGGCGGAGGAGAGAATATAGAGGAAGATGGGAGGGGGTAGGGAGAGACACATGTACGAAAATAGAAGACAGTAACAGGTAAGAGAAAAGAACACTGGGAGAGAATGTATGTATATGTAAGATACGCATATATATATATATATATATATATATATATATATATATATAGAGAGAGAGAGAGAGAGAGAGAGAGAGAGAGAGACAGACAGACAGAGAGAGAGGGAGGAGGAAGGGAGAGATACAGACAGAGATACGTACAGACATTAACAGACAGGCAGAGAAATACGTAGAGACAAACAGCTATAGAGAGAAATAGAGAGAGAGGAGAATAGGAGAAAAAGAAACGAGAAACAAATCGCCTCTTTGGACTCAAATACAGTGGATTAATATCAAACCGGAAGTGCGTGACCCGTCGCACACAAGTGTGACATCATTTGACAGTTGAATGACAGCAGGTAAAAATGCAGTAAAACAAAAGTCAAATGTTAGGTAGCGCCACCCACGTACGTAAACACACACTAGTACGTAAACACACACACACACACACACACACACACACACACACACACACACTGTGAGTGAAATTATGCTTTCCAACACGGTAAAGTGTATTGAGCATACAGACATCATCAACATCAGCATCATACTGTGCCATTGTATGTCACATATGGCTCGCAGTCTTAACCTCAGATCTGTTCTATCCTGTGCTATCCTTTCGAAATCATGGACGGAATGCAGATCAGCACCTTTGGCTTCTCTCGTCGACGTTGATTTTAGGGTTTCTTTTAGATATCCTCGCTTCTTCAATCCTTTTCTTCTTCTTCTTCTTCTTCTTCTTCTTCTTCTTCTTCTTCTTCTTCTTCTTCTTCTTCTTCTTCTTCGCGTTCACCGGCTGTAAACTCTGGACTGCAGTCCTGTTCCAGAACCTGAGTGTTGCGTGTGTATCCGTTTGCCAGTTCTGAATAATTTGTATGCAGACTGATGGTTCCTTGCCTCTCAGGCAGATGCACTCCGACTCCGAAGGAAGCCCCCAGTTAGTCGACAGGCTTTTGGGTAGGCAGTGGGTCTATTCTTGTTTTCCCTATAGCAGGGCCTCGAAACCCACACAGGGAGTCAATCCTTTTACTTCCCATGTGCTTGGTGAGTCAATGCTCGTTTCTTGTCAGGGTGTCTCCAGTAATATCCATTTTCTTTGTCGTAAAACTGTTGTTACTGGTGGTTGTCCAGTCATCTGTATTATTTCTCCATCCCTATTGAATTCGTCCTACTTTATGCTCAACGTTTTTACTGGACATAGAGTAAGTTAATTAGTTAATTGCGTATCCTTTACAGGACGTTGAAGAACCAACTCCCAAATTACTGTCATAACTGGGGGACGTGGGTTGAGGATAGCCCAGCTCCTGGCCCTTTCGTGGTGTGGCACCAACAGGAGAAGCGGCGACGGGGAGTTTCTGGAGCCGTCAAACCATACGGCTCCTCGAGTAGGATAACAATCTACCCTAGTGGAAAAACAAGGTGCTGAAGTCGGAGGCAACCAACCAGGAGGCACACCACAGCAATCAGGATGCCACGCACACACGCCATGGAAATATGTCTAAATCAACCCCCAGCTTTTTTGTGGCTGTTACGTTTAGTAGTTTGCCATTGCTGTCTAAACGATCAGCTCTCGGTACCACTGTCGAAACCAACGCAAGACGATTCGTCCGCAGCTGGGATCGAACCCGGCACCCCGGCCTTACGAAGGGCGTTCGCAAAGCCTAAGCCACAGACATAGAGTAAGTAAAGAAGTAAAAGTCCCCTTTCCACACCTTCAAGCTTACTGGGCATATAGGGCTAGACCTATATTTTATAGACAAATCAGCACTGGGTCAGTGATATGCCAGCATCACGTCGGTCGCCTTTATTTCCCAGTATTCTACCTGGTACCCACTTAAGGCTGGGTCGACCTGGGAGTTAAGGTCATTTCTGAAAAACATTCCACTCTCCATCAGGACCCGAACCCACGACCTTCCGATCCGCAAGAGAGCGACTGGCCGCTACACCACGGTGAGACACCAAATGTGGGAATTACAGACAGTAAATAGGTAGGTACTTTTGAGCTGAAATACTATAAAAAGATTATAAGAATATCTTGGACAAAGAAGAGGAGAAATACTGACATCTTGAAAGGTCTGAACATCAAGGAAGATCGGCTAATAAACAGCATCCTGTCTCGAAAACTAAAATATTTTGGTCATATCAAGCGCCACGACGGATTGGAAAAATTATAGCAGAAGGCATGGTACCAGGAAGGAGTGGCAGGGGCCGACCGACACGAAGATGGGCACAGGATATAAGTGACTCCTTGATTATGACAGTAAATGAGGCAGGAGAGCTAGCGAGAGACCGAGTTTCTTTCAGGCAGACTGTGATGAGAGCGACGATCTGCAAAGGACCTGCCTCATGATGATGAGGAAATAGGTTGGACTGCGATCGTGGCTTAGACGTTGCGAGTCTGACAATGTCAACGTACCGCGATCGAAACCCACTGCTGGCTGCGTGGATTTTCATCATGGTATGGGGCGTCACAAGTGGACCCTGCCTGAAATGGGTACCAGGGTGGATGTCCTGGGGATGTAAAAACGGCCGGTGTAATGCTGACCACATTACCCATCTAGTGCCGATTGGTCTGTAAAAATATGGGGTGCTCTTCCCATATGCCCAATGCGCCCAAGGCGTGAAAAGAGATCTTTACTTTAGGTAGGATATCCCACTAAAACTGCCACACATATCAGCTGACACAAAGGGCGACCCGACGTTCAATCTAGCCCTCAGGTTGGCGCGGGATCAGCCTGATCTGTTTTACTATCATTAACTTCATCGAGACCCAGTCGCTCCTAGCAACAACAGAAGCTGACATGCAGACGACAGTGACGTAAAGCGAAAACAGTCAGTATGTAATATAGCCTGTAGCGGTCCTTGTATAAGGTCAGCGAGGATGGTGGTTAAGTTAGCCGTCCAAGTAGGATAGAGAGAAGGTGATAACTTAACTTAAATACCCGCCCATATAGAAGGAGAGAGGACAGATTACTTAAATTCCCGTCCATATAGAAGGAGAAAGGACAGATTACTTAAATACCCGTCCATATAGAAGGAGAGAGGGCAGATTACTTAAATACCCGTCCATATAGAAGGAGAGAGGACAGATTACATAAATATCCGCCCATATAGAGGGAGAGAGGACACTTAAATACCCGTCCATATAGAAGGAGAGAGGACAGATTACTTAAATACCCGCCCATATAGAAGGAGATAGGCCAGATTACGTAAATAACCGTCCATATAGAACAGCGGTTCTCAACCAGTGGGTTGAACGACTCTTTCACAGTGGTCTCCTAAGCCTATTGAAAAAACACGTATTCACTGAAGTTATGAAGTAGCAAACGAAAATAATTGATGTCTGGTGATCACCACAACATGAGGAACTTTATTAATGGGTCGCGGCACTGGGAAACTTGGGAACCACTGATATAGAAGGAGAGAGGGTGGATTTTTTGATTATCCGTCCACACAGAACGAAAGATGATGAATTAATTAAAAAACCGTCAATAATGAAGGAGAGAAGATTGATTACTTAAATATCCGTCCATACAGAAGGAGAGAGGTAGTTCATTATTTAAATATCCGTCTATACAGAAGGAGAGAGGGAGTTCATTACTTAAATATCCGTCCATACAGAAGGAGAGAGGTAGTTCATTACTTAAATATTCGTCCATACAGAAGGAGAGAGGAGTTCATTACTTAAATATCCGTCCATACAGAAGGAGAGAGTAGTTCATTAATTAAATATTCGTCCATACAGAAGGAGAGAGGTAGTTCATTACTTAAATATCCGTCCATACAGAAGGAGAGAGGTAGTTCATTACTTAAATATCCGTCCATACAGAAGGAGAGAGGGAGTTCATTACTTAAATATCCGTCCATACAGAAGGAGAGAGGTAGTTCATTACTTAAATATCCGTCCATACAGAAGGAGAGAGGAGTTCATTACTTAAATATCCGTCCATACAGAAGGAGAGAGGTAGTTTTTTACTTAAATATCCGTCCATACAGAAGGAGAGAGGGAGTTCATTACTTAAATATCCGTCCATACAGAAGGAGAGAGACAGTTCAAAACTAAAATATCCGTCCATAAAGTATTGTGGTTTAATTAAATACGTGTATTATTAGTATTCAGAAGGATAGACCGCGCATAAATGAAATTCCAATAATGGGTGCTTTATTAATATCCAACCCCAAACAGGGGAAATCCACAGGTCACGGGACAGTCTAATATTTCAGGGGGTGGTAGATAGGCTGCATGCAGTCGTGGGACCTAGGTTGCACTCTCTCGTAGGACGTAGGTGAGTTGAGGTTAAGGCCAGTTCTATATGTTTTGAGGTCGTTAAAAGCATCAGCAAGCCGGGAAACCCAGTCTTACCTCCCTCTAAAATGTTTCACTGTCCTGTGTCGTCATCTGGGGTAGGATAATAATAAAGCACCCAATAATGTCTAAGCTAGCCGTTCGTGTAGAAACTAAAGAGACTGATAACTAAAGTAAGCACCAAAGCAGAAGCAGAGGAGACTGCTCACTGAGCTCTGAGTCGGGTTATCTTTACAGCACGTCCATATGTGCTCAGATTCCCACTTCAACATATACAGCAGCGTCCTGCGTTTATAGTGCCAGTCCTATACTGGTGGTTCATAATATGTCATTAGGTCCGCTGTGCCTCTCATGCTTGACTGTACCGATCATTACTTCCAGTTCTCGCATTCTTGGCAGTGATGTTGACACGCGGTTCCTAAAAACCTCTGATCGTCCTCTCTCTCTCTCTCTCTCTCTCTCTCTCTCTCTCTCTCTCTCTCTCTCTCTCTCTCTCTCAAACTGTGGTTTCTCCGACATTTTTCTTTTCAAGTTCCCCCCCCCCCACTCCCCCCGCCTTGAGTATATGACAAGACTCCCCGGCGCCCCCCTTTTTTTTTTAGTCAATCACCAAAATGTGATTTTTTTAAGAGAGGAGAAATGTGTTCTTAACCTACAATTAAATGCCTATTATATCAGATTAATTAGATTTTGTTTTTAAATGTTAGTATAATAGACTAGTAAAAGTACATAAGAATTCACTTTCAAAATTGCTTGACGTCACTCTTGGAACTTTCTCACGCATCCCCCATCCCCCCCCCCCCTCCCCTTTTCAGTTTGGAGACACTGCATTAACAATGTCAGCTCTATCCATAGGAAGGTCATATGTAACTAAGGCAGAACCGGCCAATCTATCATCTCTATCATTGTCAATAACACCATAGAATCAGCAGCAGCAGTAGTAGTAGCAGCAGCAGCAGTAGTAGTAGTACTAGTAGTAGTAGTAGTAGTAGTAGTAGTAGTAGTAGTAGTAGTAGTAGTAGTAGTAGTAGTAGCAGCAGCAGCAGCAGCAGCAACTCTTGTAGCAGTAGTAGCAGCAGCAGTAGTATTAGTAGTAGGTGTGGGTTCCGGGGCCCCATTGTGGGGAAAACAAGAATAGACCCACTGCCTCCCCAAAAGCATGTTGTAAGAGACGACTAATTGGGGAGCTTCCTTTGAAGTCGGAGTGCATCTGCCGGAGAGGCAAGAAACCAACAGTCTGTATTCAAGAGAATGAGATCTGTAAAACTGATGCACACGCAACACTCAGGTTCTGGAGCAGGACTGCAGTTCAGTAGTGGACGAGCAACCAGAACCTTCCGCTAGAGTTTACAGCTGGTGAACGCGAAGAAGAAGTAGTAGTAGTAGTAGTAGTAGTAGTAGTAGTAGTAGTAGTAGTAGTAGTAGTAGTAGTAGTAGTAGTAGTGTAGTAGTAGTAGAGTACATAATCGATAAAATAGCCCAAACAATAAACATACAAACATACACATTGTCCTTTTTCCCCTTTCCAGTACATAATAAATGTAATACAAACAAAGCTGTGTAAATTTAGGGATTTTTCTAAGTCGTGATACGAAAAGTAGAAACGTTAATTTTTCCGCTTTTGAAAACAAAATCGTATTTTTAGCAACACCATATTCATAGTATTGTAATTTACAAACGGAATAGAATCGTTTCCAAACACAAAGCACAACACAATTGTAAAATATTTTATAAATAAATCCCTGGAAATTGCACACAGCATAACTGTTATTTTTAAAGATTGTAACTATTACAATATTTATTTATTACTCACCTGTGTTATCAACGTCCACCCATTCCTTACCTCGGTTATCAAATTACCTGCGCGACACTTCCGGATCTGTGTCACAAATAAAAATGCGATACGGAACGACAACGTTTACAGAGGCGATCATGTGACATTGTTGATGAACTCGTGGAACAAGGACTTCACCGCCTAAAGTAGCCGAAATGTAAGTGGATGAGTTTTCGACTGTTGATCGAATGGACAAGTGTTTCCACTAATTTTTGTGTGTGGTAATTTCTGGAGATATAAAGGGAATAAAAATATTTTTAAAAGAGACCTGATTGCATATTCATGTTGTCGAGTGCAATCTTTCTTTAGGAGTTTCATTTATTTGTAATTGCTTGGACTTGGACTAGAAGCTGAGCTGAATGAAGTAAAGACGTGAGTTTAGTTTAGGGGTTTGGTTTAGAGAGCTTTCTTAGAAAAGAAAGTTTCTAAACCAACGTTATTTCTCAAATTTTAACTTTAAATTTTTCAAGTGTCTAGTGACACTAGTATCTCCTGTCTACTTAAACTTTAAGTTTACCAGTGCCCTTAACTGAAAATGTCTTGCATTTATCGGAGAAGAAAGACTTGTCTTCTCTCCTGCCTCTGCAGGGATCACATCTCCAAAGTGGTCTGTATCTGTATGGTGACGTTGCCCCTGCCCTCTCCACGCTCAGCATAACTCTGCTACGTGTCCATTAGACTAATGATTAGCGGGCAGTTGAACTTCATATCTGTGGACGTGATGAAGAATTTTAAGTTAAAGTTGAAAGTATAGACTTCATTGCACCAGATTCCATATAGTATGGCTCAGCTAGCTACTAACCGCCTGCAGCTCAAAGCAATTACTCCGTAGCACCGTCGATGATCCATAGTGATCTGCTTTACAAAAATAGCTTAATTAAGTGTACTAAACGACGCCCCTCAGTGAAACAAACCTACGACCATAAGAGCATGAGGCTTGGTCTCTTTGCCATGGACACCCTTAGATTAAGCTTTTAACACCATATACAGACTGATTGGGATAAGGCCACGGTTAGTAGAAGTGAAGGGACCTTTTGCACGCTTTTAGCCATATTATATTAGGTATATAGGGCTAGATCTTCTTGTTGGCGTTCACTGGCTGTAATCTCCGGCGGAAAGTTCTGGTTGTTCAACCACCTCTGGACTTCAGACTTGTTCCAGAACCTAAGTGTTGCATGCACAATGGTTGTTTTTTTCCTTCTTTTTATTTTTGTTTTGTTTTACAGATCTGACTTATTTGTTTGCAGACTGTTGGTTCCTTGCCTCTTAGACAGATGTACTCTGACTTCAAAGGAAAGCCCAATTAGTCGACTCTTATGACATGCTTGTTGGGGAGTCAGTGGGTCTGTTCTTTGATTTTACCCCCACAATGGGGCCTTGAAACCCACATGGGATGGGCTAGACCTGTGTTTGATTTGGTTTGATTCAAGAACCGACATCACAGCACTCAAGGCATTTCCATAAGCGCTCCGTCCCCATCTTCAGCAGCCAGCGAAGAGTTCCGATATTAATGGTGCCAGTAGCTTTCTGATTAAACGTCTGTCTTGCCTTTCCTCTGAGCCTCGAGCTTCTGCCAGAACCTCTCGTCACCCCCAACTGCATCAATCTCACCAGACTGTGGTGATCCATCTGCTCCTCCGAATTGTACACACTCTCCCACAAGGCACTAACCACGTCTGCCCTGTCATGTAGCAGTATTCCACCAAGTTGTGCAGAAGCAGCCAGTCTGTCCGCCTCTTAATTTCCCAACACACCGGCGTGACCCGGTGAAAAAAATCCAGACAATACTTCTCACACCTGTGTTTTATAAACCAGTCTGCACTCTCAGTGGGTGCACATTTTCTAGGAAATAACGGTAGCTGGAATCATGTTGACGGCATCACCTATGAGAAATCATTTGTGTCTCAAGACACTGACATCTTCCTTTTACAGTACTCCCTCCTTGAGTTTTAGTTATTTCATTGCCTGGATTCCTTATGAATCCATAGAAGGTTGAAGTGGATTTGAGATGTAAGAGAAAATAACAGGGTGATTTGAAATCTGCAGTTCTTGACTATAGAGAGCAAAGTAGCCTCTTCATACGTTTATTATGACATCACAGTCACCAAAGAATAAAAATAAAAATCGCCACACATAAGTTTTTCACCCCAAATAATATGTGACATTTTTTTATTGTTTTCGGGGATGTGTAAATATGATTTTTTAAAAGGTTAGTTGCGTATCCTTTACAGGACGTTGCAGAACCAACCCCAACAGCCCCTGGCTGTTATTTGGTTTTTCTAGGCAAATGTACGTCCAGTAGTTTGCCATTGCTTTCTGGACAGTCAGCTTTCTTGATACCACTGTCAAAACCAGCGCAAGGCCCGCTGCTGGGATCGAAGTGTTCGCATAGAATTAGCCATTGAGCCGACGTAAATATGATTAGATTTATAATAATATATGCTTTAATAAATACTCAAGATGTGTACACATTGTTTCGACCAGTACTGAAGCTGTTTTATAGGTATATTGCTCACTCCCAAAAACTTATAATCAGAAAACCAGCTTTCTAAGGATGACAGGGTTAAGAAGCTATATATTTATAAGTTACTGGCAGTGCTACAGAGGTATATGCCTCGGAACATTTACGAACATTCCTAATTTGCGTAGCGTATAAGATTTATACTTTAACTGTTTGGAGACAAATTTACCCACAATTTGTATAATGTAAACGTGAAAACACTCCTGGGCAAATTCTTCCGCAATGACGTATTATAACCAGCCTGGAGCTCGTTTATTATCCTGTAGTAAGTGTCTGTTCTTACTGAGCGGAGTTCTGTTTGTGATTTTCCTCATCCATCGTTACCTAAGTAGTTTGCCTGTCTGCCGTGTATCCGGACCTAGAGAATGGATTGCTGATGGATATAGGTAATTGTGTGACCAGAAACATTTATTGTGATAAAGCTTTTATTGATAAAGCTCACTGTCTGGGTTTGGGAGCCCCTGTGTGGGAAAAACAATAAACCAGCTGATTCCCCAACCAGCATGTCATAAGAGTAAACTAACTGGGAACTTCCTTCAGAGTCAGACTGCATCTGCCTAAGAGGCAAGGAACCAACAGTCTGCATACAAAAAAGTCAGGTCTGTAAAATGGATGTGCATGCAACAGTCAGGTTCTTTGGGAACAAGAATAAAGCCTGAAAGTGGATGAACAACCAGAACTTTCTGCTGGAGTTTACAGCTGGTTTACAAGATGAAGAAGAAGATAAGAAAGCATCTATTATCAGGAATCATTTTCTGGAGTGAATTTGTGGGTATGGTAAGAGTATATCTGTGCAGCTCTGCATGTTTTAGTGAAATTATTTCACAGTGCAAGGCTCGACATTTGGCAGGATTCAGTTCTGCATTGGGAAGTTGAGAAAAAGACCATTCTTATGGCTTTCAGACAGTTGTATGAGAATCACACCGTGGAAGAGACTGGGCCTCCAAACAAAATCTGTCAAAAAAATAAACACAATTTGTGTTTTTCATTTGTTGCTAGCTTTTATTGTTATTATTATTATTATCAATATTATTATTATTATTCACAGTATTTGAATAATATAGTGTAGAAATTTCATAATCAGTTTATTTGGTTGTTATGATTTGTTTCTTGTCATTATTCTGCTGATAAAGGGTAATCACTGCATTATCTTTTGTTTGTTTATTGTAGTTAGTTCTGTAAAATTAAGAGGTACTTTATGTTTTTTAATCTTGTTTAGACTTTTATAGCTTAACTGCAGAACAGCAGTCACCTTATTCCCATATTTGTTAACACTAATAAGGGTTTGTTTAGGACTGTTTAGAGGATGTGTTTGACCAAAATGGGCAGATATCACAGCCTGGCTGTAAACTGTAACATAACATGCTAACCGCCCTTTTAAAGGTCGAAAATTTAGGATGAAGTTAAACACATAAGAAGAAGAAGGTAGACCAACAACTTTGGAATAAATGTAAGTTAAAACTGACTTATATAATGAACACATAGAATTGAATCAAACATTAATATGTGCCATGATATACAGGTGTACAAAGAAATGAGTAAGCTGATTGGCTTGCAGGTAAGCCTACAGGGGAGGGCAGACAAGCCAAGTACTATCCTGATATAATGAATGCTCTACAAGAAGAAAGACATCTGTGAGAACCCTGTGCTGGGTGAATCTGCAACCAGGACGAGACTGCAAGATCAGCAAGTTAAAAGGGGGATTTTGCCAGCCAAGAGCACTATGCAGGTAGTCAAAGAAGAAGAATAGACCAACATAGAACTGGCTGTTCAGCCATTACACACTTTAGGATTTACTGAGTAGTGGATCTGAGCACGTATGGACTGAATAGTTTGATTTACAGTAAGAATGATCTGTTGACTAACTAACTAACTAGCTAATTAGCATGTATTGATGAGGCTTTGAAAACTCTCAACTGATTTCTTAAAGCAGTGATTCCCAAACTGCGCACCGCGGCGACCCAGGGATCCGCGACCTCTTCACAGGGGCGCTTCAAAATATTCGAAGATACACGAGTTTTATTTTTATTCTATCTCTTACATATGAATAGTCATAATTTGCCGTGGCAACATTTTAGTTTTAAAACAGGTGCCGCGACTAAGAAAAGTTTTGGAACACTGACTTAAAGCTATCGATGACAGAGATAATCAGAAATAATAGAAAACGTCTTTTTTTTTCTTTACACCAACAGGAATTACGCTATTAGAACAACATGGAATGGAGACTGTATAAAGCATGAACCGGTGAAGATATCACTAGCGCCATCAAGTGATGGTGGGATGATAATCACAGTGCTTGCCCCTTTCTTCAACAGTCCCCCAAAACCAAACGGTCCTGCTGGTCAACCATTTCCTGGACTTTGGGACTATGAAGGTCAGGAATGTTCGGTTTTTGCATAGGTTTAATTATGTGTTGTTGTCTTCAAATTGATTGATCTCAGTTTTCACTTTTGCCTTAAATTTGTTCAGTCTCAGGGGATTTAGCATCAGAGGTCAAAAAGATAATAAAGAGAGACTTAAAATTGATGCATCTTGCATTTTTTAGGCTTTTAGCTAATTTTCAATGTTGAATTAAGAATAGACAACCAGAAAAAACCCTATATTATATGCATATATATCATATATATGTATGTATACACACACACATATATATATGTGTGCAGTTTTATGAAGTGTAATATAATTATGCAAAGTAGGATGCTGGCTTAGCAATAAAGCATTGCTGGATTGATTTGTTTTGTTATGACTACTTTGACCTTAGAGAGTCCCTGTGGCGGAGCGGCTTGACGCTCGCCGCGGGTCGTAAAGTCGTGGGTTCGCTCCCTGGAGAAGCCAGACTTTTTTTCACAAATGACCTTGGCTCCCATGTCGATCCAGCCTTGAGTGGGCACCGGGTGCAATCCCGGGAAGTAAAGGCGGCCAGCGTGATGCTGACCACATCACCCATCTTGTGCCGATTGGTCTACAAAATATAGGTCTAGCCCTATATGCCCTATACGCCTAAAGGCGGGGAAAAGGGTCCTTTGCATTTTTTTTTTTACTTACTTTGACCTTATCATAACATACCTGGCATTTATGAAGGCGTAACAGTTAGACAGTATAGCAGATGTTCCCTTTATTAATGAGCACACCTAAACCTTTGGTGTATTTTAAATGTTCAGTTCTCTTTCAACTTTCAGTGGTGGAGGCTTTTTTCTTGAACGACAAAAACCAGTATCTGGAGGTTGAATTATGCCCGTAAGTATTGGTTCCTTGACGCATATGCAGCGCGTGGGAATTGGGGATAGAGGAGGGGGTGAGCTCAGGAACCTTGAACACCCCCCCCCCCCCACCCCCCACCCTCCTCTAATAAATTATTTGGGTGGCTAGCTAAGTTCACTGTTTTAGAATTTGAAAAAAAAAATATGTTTTATGTTATTTTGTTTTGATTAGATTGGTTTTCTCTATAATTATTATTATTGTTCATTTGAACTTAGCTTGAGCCCAGCTAACCACACACAAACACTCACGCCCAAAATAATTTGCAAACGAAATAAGTTCACTTGTAAAGTATTTTTTTTTAAATATGCATTTCATATTATATCGGTTATTATATTTATTTGCCGTGCTGCACATCATTATTATTGTAAAGGGGCTGAGTTCACTTTTCAAGTTTTAAGTTTTACGTTTTGTAATATTTCAATTATATTCATTATAATAATAATTATTATTATTGTTCATTTGAACATTGCTTAGAGGAGCAGCTGGTTAGAATGCTGGGCTGTCAAGCGGGAGACCTGGGTTCGAATCCTCGGTAAGGCTGGGGAATTTTTCTGGGCAGTTTTATGTTTCTATAGTCTGCCATTGCTTTCTGAATGGTCAGCTCCCGATACCACTTGAAACCAACACAAAGTAGTAAGCTGCCAAATTGCCTGCAGCTGGTATTACACCCGGCAGTACGGAATTATGAAGCACATTTAAGATGCCTAAGCCACAGTAGGAGGCAGCTAATTGAAGGTTTGCTGAAATCGGATGTTTTGTTGGATTGAAAGGGTCAGATATGGCAGACTAGCTATAAACCAACACATAACGTGCCAGCTGTCTTTATAACGGTGAATAAAGAAGAAGAAGAAGAAAAGGTACTAAACTTGAAAAATTTAATTATAGTGGACAGTAAAGTAAAGGATCCTTCTCCATGCCTTTGGCATGTTGGGCTGGAACTTTATTTTATAGACCTATTGACACTTGGTAAATATCAGAAACAGATTGGAAAACCAACACTGGTTATAACTACGGAAAAGATTTTCTGAAACACTTGAACAGAACAGACCAAGTCACAGTTTTTCGCTTACGCACTGGACACTGCAGACTCAATAAACACTCACATAAATTAGGTATGAGCCAAACAGCTCTCTGCCAGTGCCTTCGTGCTGAACAGACTCCAGAACATGTCCTGCAAGACTGTCCTCTCCTGGCGGAGCTGCAGAGCAACATATGGCAACACCCAGTAGAACTGACAACTAAGCTTTGGAGAAACCTAAGAGACCTTGAAAAGACATTCCAATTTATGACCCACAGTGGATTATGCGCATGACCAGAGATCGCTGAAGAAGAAGACACTTGGTAAATGAGGTGGTTAACAGCCTGCTGGTCACCTTTACTTCCCAGGACTGCATCTGGTACCCACTCAAGGCTGAGTTGACCCGGGAACCAAGGTAATTTTTTATTTTTAAATCTGGCTCCTGTGTAGAATAAGTACTTTGGTATAATTCAGAAGTATGGAGACAGACTAAAACAAGCTGTGCTGTTTAACTCTTTGTTTTGTTGTTTGATTCTCACAGACATGGCCAGCATCTGTTGCTTATGCTCAATGGACAGAGGAAGATGGTTAAGGTATTTTGTTTGTTGGATTTTCCTTTCTTTTTTCTTCTTCAAGCAATTCTTCTGTTGTTTGTTTTTCTATGTATATGTATATATACATACACACATACATTCATACACACACACACACACACACATACATACATACATACATACATACACATACATACATACACATACATACATATATACATACACACATACATACATATATACATACACACATACATACATACATACACACACACACATACATACATACACACACACACATACATACATACATACATACATACATACATACATACATACATACATACATACATACATACATACATACACACATTCATACATACACATACACACACACACATACATACATACATACATACATACATACATACATACACACACATACATACATACATACATACATACATACACACACATACATACATACATACATACATACACACACATACATACATACATACATACATACATACATACATACATACATACATACATACATACATACATACATACATACATACATACATACATACACACATACATACACATACATACACACACACACATACATACATACATACACACACACACATACATACATACATACACACACACACACACACACATACATACATACATACACATACACACATACATACATACAAAAAAGTCGGGAGATGTGAACTAGTGTCATTTCACACGGTTATAAACCATAAGAAAACCAGCATTCTAAGGGTTAAGAAGCTAAATATTTTAGCCACTATTACAGACAGCTGATAAGAATTGTCCACCTGTGTCGCCGTCCGCACCTAACTCTGTAGCTACAGCTACGTTCCTCCATTTACCCCAGAGTTTCGACTCTGGTACCCATTTCCTAGAGGCTGTGTGAACCCTGGAAACTGCCCGGTTTCGAACACCGACCCTGTGCTGCAGGGAGCGGCAGCTGGATTTGAAAAGCGAGCTTTTTATCGACTGCGCTGATGCTGCCCCATACATACATACATACATACATACATACACACACACATATTTATATCAGCCGTCTTTTACTGACTTATTATATAATACTGTTTTATTGATGGTTTCCAGGACAAGCTCCCACTGACAAGTTTCAATGCAACCATTGATGGGGACAGGTGGAAAGGGGAAGCAATTCTTCCCAGGTCTTACTTTCCTCCCGGCGTGACCAAATTCAACGCTTATGCCATTCACGGAGAGGGGTCCGACCGGACGTATGAAGCACTTTATCCGGCCACCTGGAAACTGGATCAGCCAGATTTGTAAGTGCCCAGTTTCTTCTTGTTCTTCTAAAATCATTTTCTATATAAACAGAACTGGTGGTTACTTTGAAGTTTAAACTACATCATAGCACACGGGTAGTAACCCATAAATGCTCTGTTCTTCTTCTAACTTAAAACAGAGTCTGAAGAAGCACAGCACATTGCACAGGCTCTGTAGCACTGGCAAGGATCCTGAAATTCTTTGGGTAGATTTTTAACTCCAACAATGTGTGCAGCAATGCACACAGGAATCTGATCTCACCACCCATAGACCGAGGGAATTACTAGAAGTCCAAGTCCACGTGAATAAAATCCCAGCCTTAACTAGGGATTGAACCCGGAACCTCTTGCACTTGAGGCGGACACCATCCCTTGAGACCACGCAGCCCCCATGGTGGTTACTTCTGCAGTAGTAGGCAATCATCGGTCACTAGGGACCATGGAATTCGGTGCTGGAGTAATCTCTCCAGGTTACATGCTTGGTCATGTTGAATTAGAGTACAGGCTGTTTCCCGGGCGGCAGGTGCCTCTCTCTATGTCACAGGCAGTGCCATGGACCATCTTGCATCATCATCATTTCTCGTTATGCCTAGTGGCACATGAGGCTTCAGAGAGGACTTTCCTTGTTTTCCTGTCCTGTGCAATCTTCAGTGCAGTTTTCCATGTCAAAGATGCCACACTCAGGTCACTTTCCGTCGTTCGTCTCCAAGTTGTTTTTGGGCGCCCCTGTTTTCTCTTTCCCTCTGGTGTCCATGTGAGAGCTGTTTTGGCAGGTATATCAGGATTCATTCTCATAACGTGGCCAAGCCATTTCCATCTTCTCTTGGTTATCATACTGTCTAAAGTTTCTTGGTTTGTTACTTGAAGTAGTTTAGTGTTTGAGACTGAATCTGGCCAGAAAATTTTGATAATTCTACGTAGACATGTGTGGTGGAAGGTGGACAGCCTGTGTGCATCCTTTTTGGTCATTATCGAGCATTCCGCTTCATAAAGAAGAACTGGCAAAATGATGCTCTTGTAGCGTCGGAGTTTCGTTCCTCTGCAGTAATTGTTGGACTTCCATGTTGGACATCTTGCATGGATGGGGAAAATTCAGCAGAAAAAATTAATAAAACAGATAGCAGATAGGTTCAGACCTGAGCGTCTGTGTTTGGGGAGGGCACACTAAATACATACAGCCGCAGCAAAGGTCGGGAAATACCATGCTCTGACTGTGGAGGACTTGTCTTCTCGTGAACAAGGGTAGGCAGGGGCTGAGCGGTCTCTAAGTATGGCGTCCGCCTCGAGTGCTGGAGGTCCCGAGTTCAGGCCCTGGTGAAGGCTGGGATTATTTTTTTTTACATGGACTTGTAGTAATTTTCCCTGGTCTCTGGGTAGTAAGATCAGACGCCCATGTGTTTTTGCACATGTACAAAAGTTCTTGGCAGTTAGAAATTCAAATGAGTAGCCTAACAGCTCTGCCCGGGCGAAATTTGGAGTTAAAAATCTACCCAGAGTATTTTGGGATCCTGGTCGGTGCTACAGAGTTCATGCACTGCGCTAAGCTTCTTCGGATTCAGACTTGAGTTAGAAATAGTACGGAGCACTTATGGGTTACTACCCTTGTGCTGTGATGTTGATCCGTTGTTCAAAACCTCAAGTGATATTGGAACTCTTCATACTGGCATATGAAAAGTAAAAACAGAATAAACAAACAACCCCCTAAACAAGCATGCATGTCATGAACCAAAATGGTTAAGGGTTCGCCAAAATCAGATACGTTGGACTAAGAGTTGCAAGTATCACAGCCTTGCTGTAAACTGCAGTATGCCTACCACTCTATTAAAGGTGGAAAATAAGAAATGTTGTTTATAGCAGTGTCTGTTTTGCAACAAACTTTACCTTTATGCTTCATTTGAATGGTGTCTTTTTTCTTTCATTTTCTTGAAATAGATTTTCCGTATCTGCAGTCTTGTCCTATGAGTGAAATTCCCAGTATTATTATCTTATTTGAAGAGTGCCTGGTAAAGTGGTTAAGAACACTTTGCTCTCATTTGAGAGACCCAGGTTTGAATTCTCAGTGCCCTGTGTGGGTTCCGGGGTCCCATTGTGGGGAAAACAAGAATAGACCCACTGCCTCCTCAACAAACATGTCGTAGGAATCGACTAATTGGGGACTTCCTTCAAAGTCAGAGTGCATCTACCTGAGAGGTAAGAAACAAAGAATCTGCATAAAATTTAGTCAGATCTGTTAAACGGATGTGCGCGCAACACTCTGTTTCTAGAACAAGACTAAAGTCCAGAGGTGGACAAACAGCCAGAACTTTCCGCTAGAGTTTACAGCCAGTCATCGTGGAAATTTGATTCATTACAGTGAGAAATGTAGACAGTAATGACTATCTCATTGATTCAACACAGTGAGAAATTTAGACAGTAATGACTATCTCATTGATTCATTACAGTGAGAAATGTAGACAGTAATGACTATCTCATTGATTCAATACAGTGAGAAATTTAGATAGTAATGACTATCTTACTGATTTAAAACTTTTGTTATCTTTGTTCCAGCCATCGCCTTGAATTCTTCCAACCAATAGATATGACACAAGTGTTGAATAACTACAAGAACAATGAAGTCTCAGAGCTGTGGCGCCCTTTTGTCACAAATTAAACTCTATGAGAGGAAAGGAATGTGATTTGATTCAGAATCAGTTTCATTTCACTTCATAATTATTGCTTGTCTGTTAAAAATACTTGTGAAATAATCTCTGCTCATTTTGACAGACAAATTTTTTTTACCTTAACTCTTAAAGTAAATTATTTTATTTTTTTCTGCATTCGCCTTCAAAAAGGTGGTTGTCATGTTGTAGTGGGGTTTACAGCTGAGCTGTGATATTTACGTCTTTCAGCCAAAACATCTGATTTCAAGAAATGCTTATTTAGTAGCCTATGATGACATGCTTGTTCAGGAGCCTGGGTCTGTTCCCCTCCCTCCCATCCCCACCCTAAATGGGACCCAGAAATCCAGTTGGGAATGTTAACAAAAATTATCAACACTCATTTTAACAGACAGTTAACTCTTTCATGAGACCGTTAACTCTTCTATGTGACAGTTAACTCCTGTATGTGGTGTAGCGGCTACTCAGTTAAACAGTAAGCACTTTGCGTCATTGTCATCAGCCGTTTGGTCCATTGCACATCACATAGGGCTCAGAGTTTAATTTTTCTGTTCCCGTTCTGTTCTGTGCCATTGTTTCAGTAGTGGCTGTGGTGAAACGCCGCAAGCTAGCTTGGTTTGGGCACAAGGTGAGACATGATTCCATTGCAAAGACTGTACTTCAAGGAACATTGGGGGGTAGTTGAAGAAGAGGAATGATAACATTTAAAAAAATGAACAGGACTAAGTTATCATACACTTATTCATCAAGCAGAAGACAGAGACAGATGACGGGTTTTATGTGCTAGTGCTTCCATCAATACACCTCCACGACCCTAATGGGTCAAGGGTTATGTTATTTTATGTTCAGTATCGTGTGTGAAATGCAGCCTAGCACCTTTGGCCTCTCTCATCAATGTTCGTCAAAGGGTTTCTTTCGGACATCATTGTTTTCTCAACTTTCCTCATTCCATCTCTTCCCCCTCCCCCCTACCCCTTCAACTCCTTAATTTAAGTACCTGTTTGATGATTCTCTGTTCACATCTGCTCAGAATGGGCTCTGAATATCACCCTCTTCTTTGTCTTACGACTTTTGGTACAGGAGGTTGTCGAGCCATTTTTCTTAGTTTTCCATCTTTCTTGAGTTCGGGAGTTTCTTTGTTAGGCATTTTTTAATTTTTGTTTTAAATTCATTTTGCTTACATATTTTTATTTTATTATTTTTTTACTTCTTCTTCTGCGTTCATCCGAAGATGTAATTGCGTTGTGTCCGTTTATAGCATGGCTACGATATCTGCACCTTTCGGCCAACACATCCGACTTCTGCTGGCATTTTTTGACTGGGTTAGCCTTTCCCGTTAGTTTTTGGGGACATAGCAGTCTCATTGTTGTGTGGTCATTTTTATTTCCAAGGTCACATGTGGTGCCTCAATCAGGCTGGTCCAGAGAAGCCACATAATGCTGATCAGCCCTCAGGAAAAGGCAGGGGTAGAACATGAGCATTCCCCGCCATCCAAGGAGGCTTCCACAAATGCAGAGCTTATACATGGTGCTCTGGTACTGGATATCGTGACAGTAGGAAAGTTGGAGGGGAGGAGAGGGAGACTGAGAGAAAAGAAACTGGACAGTTTGACATCATGGCATTGAGGATCATCTGTGTCAGAGATGATTGAAAGTACATGAGACTGAAGGTTGTGGATAGACATGACTACCAACGTCACACAGTGTGGACTATGGAAGACCATCTGTGTCAGAGTTGATTGAAAGTACATAAGACTGAAGGTTGTGGATAGACATGACTACCAACGTCACACAGTGTGGACTATGGAAGACCGTCTGTGTCAGAGTTGAGTGAAAGTACATAAGACTGAAGGTTGTGGCTAGACATGACTACCAACGTCACACGGCGTGGACTATGGAAGACCATCTGTGTCAGAGTTGAGTGAAAGTACATGAGACTGAAGGTTGTGGCTAGACATGACTACCAACGTCACACAGCGTGGACTATGGAAGACCGTCTGTGTCAGAGTTGATTGAAAGTACATGAGACTGAAGGTTGTGGATAGACATGACTACCAACGTCACACAGCGTGGACTATGGAAGACCATCTGTGTCAGAGTTGATTGAAAGTACATGAGACTGAAGGTTGTGGCTAGACATGACTACCAACGTCACACGGCATGGACTTTAAGAAGATTTTTATTTTAAATAAAATAATTAGAGATTTTTTTAATCTGAGTCATATGTTTATGTTTATTCAACGGATCAACATCATCGCACACGAGTGTAACTCATAACTGCTCTGTTTTTCTTCTAACTCAAGCGTGAGTCGGAAGAATGTCAGCGCAATGCATGAACTCTGTTGCACCAGCGAGGATCCTGAAATACTTTAGGTAGATTTTTAACTGCAAATTTTGCTCGGGTGCACCGTTATGCTAATCTTTTCGATTTCCACCTACCAAAGGATTTTATTATGGCAACAATACACATGGGCATCCGATCTTACTACCCAGAAACCAGGGGATATTACACATGTGACAAAAATCCTAGTCTTCACTGGGGCTTGAACCCGGGACTTCTAGCACTCAATGCAGACAGCATGCCTCGAGACCATGCAGACCCTAATCTGAGTCATTAGGAATTTGAAAAACAACATAAATTGTGTTTCATTTTGCTTGTTTATGTTTCACATGGTCGCATAAAATTATAGTGCCTTAACGTACATTTGAGTGTCACTTCCTTCTTTATTTCATGTTGTTGTTTGTCTCTTATTGTTTGCTACTAATAGATTGTTGCTGCAACTTTCTTTGTGTTTTATAATTATAAGTTTCATAAAGTTGACCCATACTTTTTTTTTTAAATTGTAAGTTTTGTAAAGTTGACCCATTCTTTGTGCTTGGTTATTGTAAGTTTTGTAAAGTTTACCTGTACTTTGTGTTTTTCTTCTTCTATTTCTACTTCTCCTGCTTCATCTTCTTTTTTCATTCTTCTGTATACACCAACTCCAAACTCCAACAGAAGTCCTAGTTGTTTATCACATCCAGACTTTGATGTTCTTCCAGGACTTGAGTTTGCATACATTTTCGTTTTTCCCATCTTGTCTTTTTGTACACAGACTTGTGGTTCTTCGCCTGTCAGGCAGATGGGCTTAGACTATGGAAAAAACATTGACCCTTTCCACCTTGATCAGGCCCTCATTTGGTAACCTGTTTCTTGGATGACCACAGGGAGATGTTTTTGGATCTTAACCAGTATGAGCTTTGGCCCTGCTGCACCGCAATAGTTAGTTCAGCACCTCTGTATGTCTCTTGTTTTCCCAATATAGTTGTTTTCATTAGCACTTTCAATCACATTGTGATTAATTTGGAATCGTATCCTACTTTAGTGACCAGAATATGTTCTGTTATAAACATATATATTGATCCATTCATACCTACTTACTTAGTCGATCTTCTTCTACCTTTGGGTGTAGAGGTTTGCTAGAGAGATCACCAATCTTCTCTATCTGGAGTTTTTTTGTGTGGCTTTGTTCTCTTCCAATCCTCTGTCAGTCAGGGACTGTTGGATGTTGTCTTCCCAGCAGACCCTGGGTCATCCTGGTGATCTGGATCCTTGGTTCTCGGCCTGCCATGGGGGCTGATTCTCTCCTGTTCTACTAACATGTCCAAACCAATCTTTGTCCCTCGTTATCACTAGGACCAGCTTTCTCAGATACCTCATTTCTGAGGCCAGAAGCTGGCTTCTGTGAGTTGTTGTCATTGCCCATGAATCACACCCGTAGGTCAGGACTGGCACATAGGTACAGCCATTTTTATTCTTTTGTCAGTTTTTCTTTTTGCTGACAAACCCTTGCTTTATAGCCTGAAAAAGTCTCCTAGCTGCTGCTTTTCGAGAACCAGCTCTGTCTTAATGTCTCTATTCTAGTCCATTGCTACTCCAAGGTGATTAAACTGGCTGGCCTGCTCCTATGCATATTGTCCCGTCATGATCTGATGCATCACCAGATCCATTCATAATGGGTGGAAATTCTGTCTGGAATGATCCATTCATAATGGGTGGAAATTCTGTCCGGAATGATCCATTCATAATGGGTGGAAATTCTGTCCGGAATGATCCATTCATAATGGGTGGAAATTCTGTCCGGAATGATCCATTCATAATGGGTGGAAATTCTGTCCGGAATGATCCATTCATAATGGGTGAAAATTCTGTCTGGAGTGATCCATTCATATTGGGTGGAAATTCTGTCCGGAATGATCCATTCATAATTGGTGGAAAATCTGTCCGGAATGATCCATTCATAATGGGGGAAAATTCTGTCAGGAATAATCCATTCATAATAGGTGGAAATTCTGTCAGGAATGATCCATTCATAATTGGTGGAAATTCTGTCCGGAATGATCCATTCATAATGGGTGGAAATTCTGTCCGGAATGATCCATTCATAATGGGTGGAAATTCTGTCCGGAATGATCCATTCATAATAGGTGGAAATTCTGTCAGGAATGATCCATTCATAATTGGTGGAAATTCTGTCCGGAATGATCCATTCATAATGGATGGAAATTCTGTCAGGAATGATCCATTCATAATTGGTGTAAGTTCAGTATGAAAATTTTGATCCAAGCGTTATTGGTGAAAAATGTAGTCACAAAATATGGATATGCAGGGGATCTGTTTCTCCTGTTAACTCTCTGTGTAACAGACAGCTTCTGTTTAACTGTATCATTCCATGTGATTGATTGTTAACTAGCTCTGTTTTTCTTTGTGATTGCTGATTAGCTAACTATGTTTCTGTATGATTGCTGGTTAAATAACTATGTTTCTGTATGATTGCTGGTTAAATAACTATGTTTCTGTGTGATTGCTCATTAACTATGTTTCTGTGTGATTGCTCATTAACTATGTTTCTGTGTCATTGCTGGTTAACTAACTATGTTTCTGTGTCATTGCTGGTTAACTAACTATGTTTCTGTGTGATTGCTGGTTAGCTAACTATGTTTCTGTGTGATTGCTGCTTAACTATGTTTCTGTATGATTGCTGGTTAACTAACTATGTTTCTGTGTCATTGCTGGTTAACTAACTATGTTTCTGTGTCATTGCTGGTTAGCTAACTATGTTTCTGTGTGATTGCTGGTTAGCTAACTATGTTTCTGTGTGATTGCTGCTTAACTATGTTTCTGTATGATTGCTGGTTAACTAACTATGTGTCTGTGTGATTGCTGCTTAACTATGTTTCTGTATGATTGCTGGTTAACTAACTATGTTTGTGTGTGATTGCTCATTAACTATGTTTCTGTATGATTGCTGGTTAACTAACTATGTTTCTGTGTCATTGCTGGTTAACTAACTATGTTTCTGTGTCATTGCTGGTTAGCTAACTATGTTTCTGTGTGATTGCTGGTTAACTAACTATGTTTCTGTGTCAATGCTGGTTAGCTAACTATGTTTCTGTATGATTGCTGGTTAACTAACTATGTGTCTGTGTGATTGCTGTTTAACTATGTTTCTGTATGATTGCTGGTTAACTAACTATGTTTGTGTGTGATTGCTCATTAACTATGTTTCTGTGTGATTGCTGATTAACTATGTTTCTGTATAATTGCTTGTAAACTAACTATGTTTCTGTGTGATTCCTGGTAAACTAACTATGTTTCTGTGTGATTGCTGGTTAACTGTGTTTCTGTGTGATTGCTGGTTAACTAACCGTGTTTCTGTGTGATTGCTGATTAACTATCTTTCTGTATAATTGCTGGTTAACTAACTATGTTTCTGTTTGATTGCTTGTTAACTAACTATGTTTCTGTGTGATTGCTGGTTAACTATGTTTCTGTGTGATTGCTGGTTAACTAACTATGTTTCTGTGTCATTGCTGGTTAGCAAACTATGTTTCTGTGTCATTGCTGGTTAACTAACTATGTTTCTGTGTGATTGTTGGTTAACTATGTTTCTGTGTCATTGCTGGTTAACTATGTTTCTGTGTCATTGCTGGTTAACTAACTATGTTTCTGTGTGATTGTTGGTTAACTAACTATGTTTCTGTGTGATTGTTGGTTAACTAACTATGTTTCTGTGTCATTGTTGGTTAACTAACTATGTTTCTGTGTCATTGCTGGTTAGCTAACTATGTTTCTGTGTCATTGTTGGTTAACTAACTATGTTTCTGTGTCATTGTTGGTTAACTAACTATGTTTCTGTGTCATTGTTGGTTAACTAACTATGTTTCTGTGTCATTGTTGGTTAACTAACTATGTTTCTGTGTCATTGCTGGTTAACTAACTATGTTTCTGTGTCATTGTTGGTTAACTAACTATGTTTCTGTGTCATTGCTGGTTAGCTAACTATGTTTCTGTGTGATTCCTGGTAAACTAACTATGTTTCTGTGTGATTGCTGGTTAACTGTGTTTCTGTGTGATTGCTGGTTAACTAACCGTGTTTCTGTGTGATTGCTGATTAACTATCTTTCTGTATAATTGCTGGTTAACTAACTATGTTTCTGTTTGATTGCTTGTTAACTAACTATGTTTCTGTGTGATTGCTGGTTAACTATGTTTCTGTGTGATTGCTTGTTAACTAACTATGTTTCTGTGTGATTGCTGGTTAACTATGTTTCTGTGTGATTGCTGGTTAACTAACTATGTTTCTGTGTCATTGCTGGTTAGCTAACTGTTTCTGTGTGATTGCTGGTTAACTATGTTTCTGTGTGATTGCTGGTTAACTAACTATGTTTCTGTGTCATTGCTGGTTAGCTAACTGTTTCTGTGTGATTGCTGGTTAACTATGTTTCTGTGTGATTGCTGGTTAGCTAACTATGTTTCACTGCAGGCTGCGCTGATTTTTATCGTGGTATGGGACGTCGCAGGTCGACCCAGCCTAAAAAATTGGTACCAGGATGGGCTGTCCTGAAAAAGTAAAGACAGCCGGCGTAATGCTGACCACATTACCCACAGAGTGCTGATGGTCTGTAAAAATATGGGACGCTCTGCCCAAATGCCCGATTCGCTGAAAGGCGTGAAAAGGGATCTTTACTTTACTTTTTTTTTTTTTTTTTTACTAACTATGTTTCTGTGTGATTGCTGGTTAACTAACTATGTGTCTGTGTGATTGCTGTTTAACTATGTTTCTGTATGATTGCTGGTTAACTAACTATGTTTCTATATGATTGCTGGTTAACTATGTTTCTGTGTGATTGCTCACTAACTATGTTTCTGTGTGATTGCTGGTTAACTATGTTTCTGTGTGATTGCTGGTTAACTAACTATGTTTCTATGTGATTGCTGGTTAACTAACTATGTTTCTGTGTGATTGCTGGTTAACTAACTATGTTTCTGTGTGACTGCTGGTTAATTAACTATGTTTATGTGTGATTACTGGTTAACTAACTATGTTTCTGTATGATTGCTGGTTAACTATGTTTCTGTGTGATTGCTCATTAACTATGTTTCTGTGTGATTGCTCGTTAACTATGTTTCTGTGTGATTGCTGGTTAACTATGTTTCTGTATGATTGCTGGTTAACTATGTTTCTGTATGATTGCTGGTTAACTATGTTTCTGTGTGATTGCTCATTAACTATGTTTCTGTGTGATTGCTGGTTAACTATGTTTCTGTATGATTGCTGGTTAACTAACTATGTTTCTGTGTGATTGCTGGTTAACTAACTATGTTTCTGTGTGATTGCTGGTTAACTAACTATGTTTCTGTGTGATTGCTCTTTAACTATGTTTCTGTGTGATTGCTGGTTAACTAACTATGTTTCTGTATGATTGCTGGTTAACTTACTATGTTTCTGTGTGATTGCTGGTTAACTAACTATGTTTCTGTGTGATTGCTCTTTAACTATGTTTCTGTGTGATTGCTCATTAACTATGTTTCTGTGTGTTTGCTCTTTAACTATGTTTCTGTGTGATTGCTGGTTAACTATTTTTCTGTGTGATTGCTGGTTAACTAACTATGTTTCTGTGTGATTGCTGGTTAACTAACTATGTTTCTGTGTGATTGCTCATTAACTTTGTTTCTGTGTGATTGCTCATTAACTATGTTTCTGTGTGATTGCTCTTTAACTATGTTTCTGTGTGATTGCTCTTTAACTATGTTTCTGTGTGATTGCTCTTTAACTATGTTTCTGTGTGATTGCTCATTAACTATGTTTCTGTGTGATTGCTCATTAACTTTGTTTCTGTGTGATTGCACATTAACTATGTTTCTGTGTGATTGCTGGTTAACTAACTATGTTTCTGTGTGATTGCTGGTTAACTATGTTTCTGTGTGATTGCTGGTTAACTATGTTTCTGTGTGATTGCTGGTTAACTATGTTTCTGTGTGATTGCTGGTTAACTATGTTTCTGTGTGATTGCTGGTTAACTATGTTTCTGTGTGATTGCTCATTAACTATGTTTCTGTAAGATTGCTGGTTAACTATCTATGTTTCTGTATGATATCTCATTAACTATGTTTCTGTGAGATTGCTGATTAACTATGTTTCTGTATAAGTGTTGGTAAACTAACTATGTTTCTGTGTGATTCCTGGTAAACTAACTATGTTTCCGTGTGATTGCTGGTTAACTAACTGTGTGATTGCTGATTAACTATGTTTCTGTATAACTGCTGGTAAACTATGTTTCTGTGTGATTGCTGGTTAACTAACTGTGTTTCGGTGTGATTGCTGGTTAACTAACTGTTTCTGTGTGATTGCTGATTAACTAACTATGTTTCTGTGTGAATACTGGTTAGCTAACTATGTTTCTGTGTGATTGCCGATAAACTAACTATGTTTCGGTGTGATTTATGGTTAACTAACTATGTGTTTTTAACAGAATCGTAGTAGTAGGTTTGTAGTCGCAGTGGTAGTATTTGTAGTCTTGATAGTTCTTGTAGTAGTAGAAGTAATTATAGTAGTAGTTGTATAGTTGTAGGACTAGTTGTTGTAGGACTAGTTGTGTTAGTAATAGTTGTGGCTATTATAGTAGTCATAGCAGGAGTAGTCTTAGATGTATAAGAAGTCCAAGAATGAACAGATACCTAAAAGAAGAGAGAAAATGGCTAAGAATGAAATGAACGATGGGAAGAGGGAGACGACTATGAAGGAGGGAGGAACGGGGTAGAAGCAATAACAGTATAATCGCTTTAGAGGTACCAATAAATGAAAGGCGGATTCCTTGCGAGCTGTTTACTTCGAGCATTTTAGGACCGCTTCTTTCCTCTCTCTCTCTCTCTCTCTCTCTTCTCTCTCTCTCTCTCTCTCTCTCTCTCTCTCGTCTTCGTACATTTTCGCAACACACAGCAGAGCGAGGAGAAAACGAGTCATCGACGCAAGCAAAGGGCACCGACTGGCCACATCACATCGATCTAGCCGCCCAAGATTGCATAACAGGTCTGGCTGACTGTGGAGACAAGAATGGATTGCCGGTGTGTGGAGACGAGGGATTTCCGAGTGAGAGATTTAACAGACTTTGTGTGTATTTAGAGGTGAAGGGGGCGGTGATTAATCTATACCATAAATAAACATGTTTATTTTTGTATGTGTATATATATATATATATATATATATATATATATATATATATATATATATATATATATATATATGTATATGTATATATATATATATATATATATATATATATATATATATATATATATATACACACACACACACAGATACCAGCTTAAAACCTCATAAATGAGATATATGAGAAAGGTGATCCAATTGACAAGAAGGGGCACAGTTCGCAATCGGACAATACGTCAAGATCTTGAAACCCAGGCCTTACAAACCCGAGTGGATCAGTCACAGTTACAGTTGCTTGTAGGTGTATGCAGAATTGGAGAAACTCGGCAGTCATGGGAGGCTAAGTACTAGGGAACCCAACCTCAAAAGTTCGCTAGGAAGACAATCCCTGACTGACGGGACTAGAATTGAACACAGCCAGAAAGAAAACTACTGATAGAGAAATCTGTCGATCTCTCTGGCAAAACTCTACACCTCAAGGTAGAAGAGGAGCGACTAAGTAAACAGTTAGATTAGTTGCGTATCCTTTACAGGACGTTGCAGAACTAACCCCAGCATCCCCTGGCTGTTGTGTGGTTTTTCTAGGCAAATTTACGTCCAGTAGTTTGCCAGTGCTACTGGACGGTCGGCTTTCTTGACATCACTGTCGAAACCAACACAGGGCGCATGGCCCGCAGCTGTGATCGAACCCGGCATTACGAAACGTTCGCATCGACTTAGCCACAGATCCGACAAGTAAACAGTAAGTAAGTATTAAACAGTTGCAAATCGAAAAGAGTAGCCTAACGGCTTTGCCCTGGCAAAATTGAAGTTAGAAATCTACCCAAAGTATTTCAGGATCCTTGCCGGTGCTACGAAGTTCGTGCACTGCGTTGAGATTCTTCGGACTAAGGCTTGAGATAGAGAATTAGAACGGAGCACTTATGGGTTACTACCCTTGTGTCATGATGTTGATCCGTTGTTAAAACCTAAACCTTTTAATAAACATTATGAAATTCCAATTATTCTCGATGACCCTGCCTAGTCAACACTCGGGACTTGTACCTGGCACCCTTTTAAGGCCAAGGTCATTTTTTACATAAATCCCACACTATGGGGGTTTGAACCCACGGCTTTCGGACACCCCAGGGGAATCGTCTAGCCGAGACACCATGGCGTCTCTCATAACGGACTGGAGATTACGTTGTAACCGTTGTGTCGTGCTCCAATATATATTGTATTACTCAGAATACGTCAAAGGTCAGCTAACATTGTCCCATGTTAATTTCTCTTGAATTTAACTAGGCTTAAGTGTAACTTGTCGTCTCTGTGGCTAAGTCGATGCGAACGCTTCGTGATGCCGGGTTCGATCCCAGCTGCAGGCCATGCGTTGGTTTTGACAGTGTTATCAAGAAGCCGACCGTCCAGTAAGCAATGGCAAACTACTGGACGTAAATTTGTCTAGAAAAACCACACAACAACCAGGGGCTGTTGAAGTTGGTTCTGCAACGTCCTGTAAAGGATACACAACTAACCTCAGTGTATCTTAGGAAGCCGCCGTGGTTGTGCGGACAAACGCTCGCCTGCAATTCGGAAGGTCGTGGGTTCGGATCCTTTCAGGGGCGTGAATTTTTTTTTTTTATGACCTTGGCTCCCTGCAATTAGTGCGAACCAGGTACAGTCCTGGAAAGTAAAGGCCGCCGGTGTAATCCTGACCACATCTCCCACAAAGTGCCGTTTGGTTTATAAAAATATAGGTCTAGCCCTATATGCCCAATACGCATGAAGCCGTGGAAAAGAGTCCTTTACTTTTTTTAAAGTATATATTGCTTTTAAGTACAGTGGTCTGAGATAGAAGTGGTTAGTCTCATCACTGTTTAACATTGAACCAGTTGAAGAAATTAACCCATACGAAGGAACGATTAGCCGTCAGAAAAGGACAATTGTGATTCTCTGGGCTCGTCATAGGAACACGGATTTTGTTGGACGTCGCGCCAGCTGAAACGTGTGAGGGTAATAGAAGTAGGGAGAAACTGGGGGGGGGGGGGGAGTGTTAAACAATCTGGCATTATGGTATTGAGAGACTGGGGGAGGGGGAGGGGGTGTTGAGCAATCTGGCATTATGGTATTGAGAGACTGGGGGGAGGGGAGGGGGTGTTGAACAATCTGGCATTATGGTATTGAGAGACTGGGGGAGGGGGTGTTGAACAATCTGGCATTATGGTATTGAGAGACTGGGGGAGGGGGAGGGGGTGTTGAACAATCTGGCATTATGGTATTGAGAGACTGGGGGAGGGGGAGGGGGTGTTGAACAATCTGGCATTATGGTATTGAGAGACTGGGGGAGGGGGAGGGGGTGTTGAACAATCTGGCATTATGGTATTGAGAAACTTACGAATCCACATTGGATGCAACGTGATAAGATTATTTGGACAAGCAGTAGGTGAAGATGCAAGAAAAGGAAAAGGTGGTGATGAAGGAGGAGAAGTAGAAGAATAAGAAAGTGAATTAGAAGTAGGAGGAGAATGAATAAGAAGGTGAATTAGAAGCAGGTGGAGAAGAAGTAGAGGTGATGGTGCAAGAGGAGTAGGAGATGGGAGTAGTAGTAGAAGTAGTAAAACTGGCAATATTGCCTTTATTATACTACTTTTGGGGTGTAGGCAAAGGGGGGGGGGTGTCTTTGAGCTTGAGGATTACGGCTAGTGTTGTCGCCACGACTGTGCAAGTGAGGTTTTTATTTTTGCCCCCGACAGAAAAATTCCCCAGCCTTACCGAGGATTCGAACCCGGGGTCTCCCCGTGAGAGCCTAGCGGTCTAATCGTTCGGCCAGCCTCTCTTCCAGTAAAATTAGTAGTAGTAAGTAAAGTAAAAAGTAAAAGGACCCTTTCCACGCCTTTAGGCTTATAGGGCATATAGGGCTAGACCTATATTTTTATAGACCAACGGCACAAGATGGGGGTGATGTGGTCAGCATCACGCCGGCCGCCTCTACTTCCCGGGACTGCACCCGGTACCCACTCAAGGCTGGGTCGACCTGGGAGCCAATGTCATTTTTTTAGTAGTATTACTAAATGAGCAAGAGGAGATAAAGAGAGAAGGAGGAGAAGAAGAATGCTTATTTTTTTTTTAAAAAGCGTGGGTGGAACTATAACGTCAGTCGATAACTGTACACCTACAATCGATCAGTCAATCAATTACTGCGCCTGAGCACAAATAGTGAACCACCCAGATATTCTGTCTGCGGCTTTCCGTTTTGGGACCAGGCCACTAATTCCGGCTCGCCGCGATTCTAAACGTCCATCAATTTTGTAAACACTGGATGCCAGAAGAAGTCTCGTTCGCTATTGAGAGCTTCGCCCGTAATAACCACCTTGGACGTTAAAGCCAGGACCGGCGGGCAGACACTAGCGACCCCATCGTGTGATAAGTCAAGCCGTTGGTCGGCTGCAGACGCCACAATTGGCAGCCATTTTCTATCATCCGGGTGACTGAACCGGGAGAGACATTAAATAGGCCTTACGTACTGTAAAAGTCAATATGGAAACGAATTGTCAGTGACTTAGACAACTATAAGGTCGTGAAGATAGATGGGGTGGGAAAGAGGGGGGTGGGGGGAGTGCAGTGTGTGTGTAGATGGGCTCTCTCAGATTTTAATAATATGACGTGTTTTTTATCTATCTATCTATCTATCTATCTATCTATCTATCTATCTATCTATCTATCTATCTATCTATCTATCTATCTATCTATCTATCTATCTATCTATCTATCTATCTATCTATCTATCTATCTATCTATCTATCTATCTGTCTGTCTGTCTGTCTGTCTGTCTGTCTGTCTGTCGGTCGGTCGTCTGTCTGTCTGCCTGTCTGTCTATGTAATAAAGTTAGTTCTATCTGACTGCTTATCTGCCTGTCTGTCTGTCTGTCTGTCTGTCTGTCTGTCTGTCTGTCTGTCTGTCTGTCTGTCTGTCTGTCTGTCTGTCTGTCTGTCTGTCTGTCTGTGTAATAAAGTTCGTCCGTTCTATCTGACTGCTTATCTGTCTATCTACCTCTTTGACTGTCTATCTAAAGGCGCTGTCTCTATGTCCCCTGAGCCGTCACGGGGATGTCTGTCTTCTATAATTATATCTAGCCTAGGTGTGTGTGTCTCTGTCTGCCTGTGTACATATCTTTACCAGCCCGTCTACCTCCAAATTGTGTCCCATCACTATCCCTTTCGCCTTTCTGCGTATATCTCTCATTCGTTCTTTATTTCTCTGCAGACAGAACTAGGACATACCCCAGCGTTTGTAATTAAGACTTCCAATACTGCTGAGGATGTTCATCAATATCTTTTAAATGATATATGAATATAATTATATACGTAACCGGGACTAGAAGAGCAGAATTAGTATAAGCCTGCACCCTCAGTTCTTAATAACCTAAATAATGTTGGTTCGCTTGTCCCTCACTCTCCCCCACTCTTCGTCATGCATGTTAAGCATAGGGCAGAAAATACAAAGTAGCCAGCTGCAAAATCACACAACATCCTTCTGCATTCCTTTTCAGAATCGATCCGCTTTTCTTGTGCCTACACCCTCCTCTCCACCTTCTCTCCCCCCCCCCTCCCCACTTCCTTCCTTCCTTCCTCCCCCACCATCACCTCACTTTATGTTTTATTTGAATTATTCCCATAAAAAGACAGCCTATGTATTCTTGTACTCCCATTTCCCAATGACCGACCCGCCTCCCAAAATCGGCCATTTATTCAACGCATGTTTCTTCCATTAAACTTTAAAAAAAAAAGTAAAACCATCTTTCCTTTCCTTTTAGGCCCACGGACGCAAACAATGGCTGCCTATTAAATATTGACCATTCAGATGAGCGGTTTTCATGATGTAATTACGGCAGTCATTGTTAGGCCCATACTTCTTTGGCTGTAATTATGCTGGATCTCAAACAGCCAGATTTTTTTCTCCCAGTTACGTAATCCATTGTCCTGCTAATCCGTGAAGAGGGGATGATGGTAGTAGTCATATAGCTGTTAACTAGCCCGGCTCGCTAGCGTAGTCGGCTAAACCGGACTGCGCGGTGACCGGGTGACGAACTCCTTGTGGTCCGGGTTCACGCCCGGGGGTAGGCAGAAAGGCCACATTTCTCCCAGATTTACCGTATTTATCATGGAATCAAGGCCGAAGGGTTGCGATATCCATAATACCGAGCCTAAGGGTTAACAACTCATGGCTTCTGGAAACTAAAAAAAAAAAAGGCGGTTAACTAAGAATACTGTGTGGTTTCTGACAGCCGTATTAGCCTGGTAGATTTTATTAGTGTTTAGTGTCTGGTTTGTAACCGGGTTAATGGCTGCAACAACAGTTGCTAGTTGATGTTTTACCATGTTGATGCTTTACTATGTTGGTCGTTTCATTGAGCTGGATAAGAATGACAGGATGTTTATGTGTCTGATGTTGGAGCATTTCGCTAACGTCAACTGTTGTCTGGTATAAAAGTGTGTGTGACTAACTTCAAATAATGAGAACAAATTGTTGATTAGCGCATGTCCAATGTATTCTTCTTCTTCTTCTTCTTCTTCTTCTTCTTCTTCTTCTTCTTCTTCTTCTTCTTCTTCTTCTTCTTCTTCTTCTTCTTCTTCTTCTTCTTCTTCTTCTTCTTCTTCTTCTTCTTCTTCTTCTTCTTCTTCTTCTTCTTCTTCTTCTTCTTCTTCTTCTTTCTTCTTCTTCTTCTTCTTCTTCTTCTTCTTCTTCTTCTTCTTCTTCTTCTTTCTTCTTCTTCTTCTTCTTCTTCTTCTTCTTCTTCTTCTTCTTCTTCTTCGTCTTCTTCTTCTTCTTCTTTCTTCTTCTTCTTCTTCTTCTTCTTCTTCTTCTTCTTCTTCTTCTTCTTCTTCTTCTTCTTCTTCTTCTTCTTCTTCTTCTTCTTCTTCTTCTTCTTCTTCGCATTCACAGGCTGTAAACTATGACGGAAAGTTCTGGCTGTTCGCCCATTTCAGATAAGAAACAGAATACGATGGGCAAAAACTGCATTTTTTAAAATGAAGAACATCTTGTGCAATATATCCTTGTCTTTGAGGGTTGGAAAAAAGAATTCTTGCTTGCTACATACATCCAGTTTTTACATATGGTGTCCTTGTGTGGGCTCCGGGGCCCCATTATAATGAAAACAAGAATAGACCCACTGCCTACCCAAAAAGCATGTTGTAAGAGTCGACTAACTGGGGGCTTCCTTTGAAGTCGGGGTGCATCTGCCTGAGAGGCAAGGAACCAGCAGTCTGCATACAAATAAGTCAGATCTGTACATGTAAACTCAAGTCCTGGAACAAAGCCAAAGTCCAGAAATGGACGAACAACCAGGTCTTTCCACCGAAGTTTATAGCCAGTGAACGCAAACAACAACAACATATGGTGTAAGTCCTGGACAATCGGTAGGCAAGCCAAACAATTTCTTGAGACCTCAGAGATGTGGTTTTACAGAAGAATGCTTAAAATACCATGGACAGACAAAAAGAGCAACCAAGAGGTTTAGAAAGAGGCGGGAACCCGAAGACAACTTATCACAGACATCAGAAGGAGACAGTCATCATTTTTCGGCCGTGTTATGAGAAGAGGGAAAACGGAACATGTTATGACTACTACAGAGATCTGTGGAAGGAGGGATAGAGACAGACAACGAGAGAAGATTCTTGACAGTCTTGTTGCATGGCATGGAGGTGTGTCAGCACACGAACTGATACATCCTGCAGGAGATAGCAGATTGTGAAGAGGCATGATTGCCCACGCCAGTCGGCAAGGCACCTGGTGATGATGATAGTTTCCTGTCCTTTTTCTAGTTGCGTAACTTGTATTAATGTCATATTGTGTTTCTGTATTGTTTCTTTTGCTGCCTTCATACTTGTATTTCTTTATCGGTCTCTTGCCTTGTTGTCTGCGGTGTTCATGTAGTACTCTCTAGCTGCTCGCTGATTTGATTCCACGCTGTAGTATTTGATGTTCTATGAAATCATTCACTGGTCTTCGAGCACACCTGTACAGGATAGGCATAAAAGAATCTGCTGCCTGTGATTGTGGGGCAGAAAGACAGCCCCTGAGCACATACCGCAGCACTGTCCTTACCTATCCCAGCAAAGACTGTGGATCTGGCCCAGGGGATCCACATTGCGAGAGAAGCTATGGGGAACCGATGGCGACCTTAAACGCACAATCCTATGTTTGACCCAGACGGGACTCAATGTTTAGCGTGACTGATGTCGAACGCAGAAGAAGAAGAATTCACCGGTACTGTGCCTACTATTGTTCTTACCTTTTAACTGTTGACTGCCTCTTCTTGATGAGTTTTTTCCCCACCGTGTTCGTTATAAATCTCATCGCACATGTTGTTATTATGCGCTTGTCTTTCTAGGACTGTTTATGTGTGACATTGATATCTCAAAGTTGCTATGAACAGTATATTTTTCAAAAGCTTTTTTGAGTCTATTATCCTACTCCCCCAGATGACGTCACAGGACAGTCCAACATTTTAGAGGGTGGTAAGGCTGGGTTTCCCGGCTTTCTGGTGCTTTTAACGACCCCAAAACATCTAGAACTGGTCCTAACACCAACATACCTACGTCCCACGAGGGAGTGCAGCCTAGGTCCCACGACTGTATGCAGTCTAGGTCCAACGACTGCATGCAGCCTATCTACCAAGCCCTGAAATATTTGATTGTCCTGTGACCTATGGATTTTTCCCTGTTTGGGGTAGGATATTAATAAACCACCACCCCCCTCCCCTCTTCCCATATGAACCTCCGGAACCCACACCGGGAGAACCTAGATATTCAAATTTGAAGTCCTTCACATTTCTCCCAGATTAGCGGTACCTATAATGAAATCAAGGCCGCAGGGTTGCGATATCCATAGTACCGAGCCAAAGGGTTTACAACTCATGGTTTCTGGAAACGTAAAAAAAAAATAATCTTTTTAATTGTTTGGAACTGTTTCCGAACACACACCCACACACACCCACCCACCCCCACCAACCACCCCCCCCCCCCCACACACACAGACATACACACACACACAAGGAGGCAACGTCATGGTACGTGAGACGTCATACTATTAATTTGCTGCAAGATCAATAAACGTGATTGCATTTTGCGATTTCTGCCACACTAATGAGCTTACTATAGAAAGTTCATGGGGTCACCCGTGATGCTGCTATGAGTGTCTGAGCATTTATGCACGCGGGTATACCTGTCATTGACAGCACTCAGGATCGGTCATCTGGGGCCAGTCCATTTCTTGATCTTTGAAGCGATGGCAGTCTTCGATAGTCCGATGAAGATGATGATGGTAATGATGATGATTTTGATGACATCCCGATCAATCAGTTTGTCTTTTACAGAGCAGCGCTCTCTTCGTGGCAAGCCAGTGCGACCATGGAGCACCAACCATGATTAGACTACACTGATGTACACATATATTACAATGCGATCTGCTATGAAGTGGGCCTTCAAAAGGCGGCATCAAATTTAGTGGGACAACCCTCTAGCACAGTGATTCTAAAACTGTGCGCCGCAACGCCCCGGGAAGCCACGACCTTTTCACATGGGCGCCGCGAAATAATGTAAAAGCTTTATAATGAATTTAACCAACACACGAAAGGTTGTACTTTTACTCAGGTTAAGGCGCCGCTGAAAATTTTAATTGAAAAAAGGCGCCGCGACCAAGAAAAGTTTGGTAAACACTGCTCTAGCAAGTTGATACGTTTAAGTACTCGGGTAACCCAGCTCGCTAGCGTAGTTGGCTAAACCTGACTTCGCGACGACTGGACAACGAGCTCTTTGTGGTCCGGGTTCACGCCCGTGGGTAGGCAGAAAAGCGACATTTCTTCCAGGATGAACGGTATTTATCATGGCCGTAGGGTTGCGATATCCATACTGCCGAGCCAAAGGGTTAAGAACTCATGGTTGCTGGTTATTAGAAAAAAAAAATGCTCGGGTACTATGATAACAGCAGATAGGAGATGAAATAAAGAAGTTAAATGTAGAATAGCTTAAGAAATGTCTATTTTTAAAATGTGAATATCCTATGCAATTTTTCTTTGTCAACTGAGGTGAGAATAAAAAAGGATTACCTGTGTCAGGATTGACTGAACATACATGAGACAGAACAACTGACTGACTGACGTTCAACCGCACCAGGGCCGCACGACAAGCCATGGACACCTGGTGACACATAGTGCCGCCATTCGGATGAGAATCACCCAGGTGCAAGTTAAAGAATTCCCGTTCAACCCCTAGGTTATATTTAGGCCCCGATGACAGCCGGGGTGGGGCTTTAAAATAACAAACAAGTGCGTCATTTATTGGGGCCGATTACGAGACATGCCTGCCAACGCCACACTGTGTGAACTATATGAATAAGATAGTGAGCATACTTTGGATCTTTTCTCCAAGCTATGCAAGCGTGGTTGGCAATGAACGGGCAGACAGATTGGCTGGACCTGCACCACTGGGTGGTGAATTGATACTTGACAAGGCAGATGTGGTCAAGGTCCTTTGTGAACAACTACGGAATCCTTAGAGAAAGAAGATTATTATGGCCTCGAGAGAATGAGACACCTGGGTGTAACCAGAGGGTCGGGCCGGTTCACTACACTCAGAGGAAAGGCAAGACGGACATAAAATCAGATTATGACCGGTACCATCGGTATTGGAACTTTGCGCTAGCTGCTGAAGATGAGGCCGGAGCACGCATGGAAATGCCCCGAGTGCTGTTATGTCAATTCTTGACTCAACTCAACTGAGCTTAGGAATAGGAATCTGCTAGGATGCGCAACATACATACATTAGTGACATTAGTTTTTCGGTAGACGACTTCGTCGCTGTCAGGACAGTATTTGGGTACGTCTCCTTTGATCGAATGACCACTGCAAGAGTTCTTTTCAGGGCTTCTTGGTGGCGATCAAAGCTAAGCCGTTTTATCTGGCGCACATCGCCTAGTCACAACTATAACTTAAAGCTACCCTTTTTGGGATACTAGTTGAATGTGACGATTTTTTTCCCCGCAAGGCAAATCCAGTCAATGATGTGCATTGCAGCCACCGACAACAACAAAAAACCTTTTACTTCTCGTCCTTTAGGATGACATTTTTCGTTATTTGAAGCCCTACTCTGGCTTTTGCCAGGGGCCGCAACATAGCCTGGCCATAAATATGGCCTAAAGGCTGAACGTGGTTTCTGGGACCTCTCCACGGTGATCCTCACCCACATGGTGGCACATTGTGTCATCGGGTGTTTATCGCTTGTCTGATGTCCTGGTGCGGTAGAAAGTCAGTCAGTCAGTCAATGCACAACAAAAAACCTTAAAGTACCTCAAATTCCCAATGCACAACAAAAAACCTTAAAGTACCTCAAATTCCCAATGCACAACAAAAAACCTTAAAATACCTCAAATTTCCAATGCAGACAAAAACGTCTTTGTAGAATAAGACATGATTAGTGTATTATTATTATTTTTAATAATTATTACTTTCCGGTCTCCTAGGTAACACAAAAACACCAACCAATGGTAGGAGAACATTTCCCATTGATGTCGAGGGAAATAACTCCGAAAACTATTTCCCCCAAACGGCGAGGACAAGGGCGGGAAGGAATTCTTCGTCTGCCAGATCTGGAGAAGCGGGGACTCTCGTCTGCTAGGCTTCTGGGTGGCGCGTACTCGCCAGCTAAATCGATATCTCAGATTATATCCAAGGGATTTTCTCCCAAATAGGATCGGATCCCCAATTATTTTAACAAGAATTTGGTGCGAAGTGAGAACGTCTTCATAGAGTCTGCAGCTCTACGTTGTGCACTGTTCTGGTATTTAGTTCGTTTTTCTTGGATACTGTTGATGTGTTTTCCGAGGGCGAAATGGATTCTTGCACACGCTGACCAAAATACGGTGAGCTTTGGTGCATATTTTGACATAATTCGGTGTTAAATACTATTCATAATTTACCAGAGGTGTTTCTAACTGCAGTTCAACGCAGGAATACATTGATTTTAGTCTGTGTGTTGCCGTTTGTAGACTGTAAGCGTGCAGGCGTCCATTTTGTACAGGGCGAAAGATAATTATATCCGTAATGAATGTAGATTTGTCTGCTTGCATGATAGATGAATGTTGGCATGAATTATGTATCATTGCGCCGGTGGCCTTTTGCCTGATTACATGACATTTTGTAATTAAAACTTTTGCCTCACGTGGCGCACATTTTCTTTATCAGGTTTCAAAAGTGAATATTATATCTTAAATTTTGTTATTTTAAAATAATAGTGGTTTTTAAATGTAATATTACTGAATAGTCTGATCTATCTATCTATCTATCTATCTATCTATCTATCTATCTATCTATCTATCTATCTATCTATCTATCTATCTATCTATCTATCTATCTATCTATCTATCTATCTATCTATCTATCTATCTATCTATCTGTCTGTCTGTCTGTCTGTCTGTCTGTCTGTCTGTCTGTCTGTCTGTCTGTCTGTCTGTCTGTCTGTCTGTCTGTCTGTCTGTCTGTCTGTCTGTCTGTCTGTCTGTCTGTCTGTCTGTCTGTCTGTCTGTCTGTCTGTCTGTCTGTCTGTCTGTCCGTCCGTCCGTCCGTCCGTCCGTCCGTCCGTCCGTCCGTCCGTCCGTCCGTCCGTCCGTCCGTCCGTCCGTCCGCCCGCCTGCCTGCCTGCCTGTCTGCCTGAATGCCTGAATGCCTGCCTGAATGCCTGCCTGAATGCCTGCCTGCCTGCCATTAATGTATTATATAACATCATTTATTTATTCACTGATAGTCTTGTCTATCCACATCTTTCCGTCTCCTATACTTTCAGTCAGTTATGACATAAATGATCTTCCATACCTTGTGGCCTCGGAAATCATGTCTATCCACAACTTTCTGTCTCATGTACTGTCCATCAGTTCTGAAACAAATGATCTTCCATACCTTGTGGCCTTGATATGTCTATCTACAACTTTCTGCCTCATGTTCTGTCAATCAGTTTTGACTCAGATGATCGTCCATACCTTGTGGCCTCGGTAATCATGTCTATCCACAACCTTCTGTCTCATATACTGTCAATCAGTTTTGACTCAGATGATCGTCCATACCTTGTGGCCTGGGTAATCATGTCTATCGACAACCTTCTGTCTCATGTACTGTCCATCAATTCTGACTCAGATTATCTTCCAAGCCATGACGTTAAACTGACCTTCTCTCTCAGTCTCCCTATGCCTCTTTCCCCTCTCCAACTTTCCCAAAGCCACGATGTGCTCCAGTTTTCTGCTTGTCATGACCAAAGAATCTAGATTGCCTCCTTCTGATGTGATCAATCAGTTCTCTTTTAAGATATCTGGATTATCCATTTTGTCTGTCCGTTTTTTCCCCATTTGTCTACAGTAACATAATCAGGCTGTTGGTTTTGTCACGAAGTGCAGATTCAAATCCGGCTTTGTTGAAGGGCGTACACTTTACCGTTAAGACCAGCCATTTCGAAACAATGATAATCCATTAGTAGAATTTTCTTCTTCTTCTTTTTCTTCTTCTTCTTCTTTTTTTTTTTCTTCTTCTTCTTCACAATCATCAACTGTGAACTTCGTGAAAAATCCTGATTGTTCGTCGACTTCTGGACTTTGGTCTGGTTCCAGAATCCTAGTTTTACGTGCAGATCCATTTTATAAATCTAGTTCACGTGTGTGCAGACTGGCACCCCCTCGCTTCTCAGGCAGATGTATGTACTACCACCTTGAAGGAAATAACACGTCCGGCTGTATATAAATAGAGAAGGCCGTGGAAATACATAGTCTAAGCAGGTAATGTAGAAACGATTAATCCCCGATCACTGCGACTGGCTCACCACTGGCTAACGATAAAGTAATCGTGCATGTCAATATACTGTCCAGAACCCATAGAAAAGCCCGGGCGTCCTCCATCAAGTGGTCTGTCAATACTGAATGCGTGCAGGACATTATCGTGTTCTTGGGAATTTTCGTGACACAGCGCGTTTGTTTCATCCCCTCCACTTTAAGTACACAAGTACACATTAAACAACAGTCGGTGGCGCTCTTCAATCTCAAATAACATCGGAAGTCGATTAAATTGAGAGAAGGACGCAGATTTCGGGGATTACATAAAATTAGATTACGTGTTTGTTCCATTAATATTTCCTGGATTCTTTTAATGGACTGCTTTGAGTTTGCCTACGTCATGGGTGTCGTGTCAATGGGAAACTATATTTGCAGTCTTTATTTGCCATTCTATGGGCAGAATATGGGGTAAAAAGAGGGGGGGGGGGGGGTGGTGAGATCGGGAGCTTAAAAAATTAAGGCCGTATGGCTAGTACAGTCACCATAAACTGTGCAGATTAGGCATTTTATTTTTGTCACCGACAGAAGAAAAGAATTTCCTCCCTTTAAAGAGGATGGAACCCTGTCTGCCACAGAAAACCGCAGAGTATTGTGACCACTTGGCCGGCTGTTACTCTCAAGGAAAACTACCAAACTTAACATTGCAGAGTATATTTGTTTTTCTTGCCAAAAAGATTTGAGAAAACATGAGGTTATGTCTTTCCTTTCCATTGGCGACCGGTTTGCTCATCGGCTCGCCGGTAGACGACCTCGTAGCCGGTCAGGACAGTATTTGGGTCTGTCTCATTTAATCGCATCAACACTGCAAGAGTCCTTTTCAGGGATACTTGGGGTGAGCAATAGTAAGCCATTTTATGTGGCGCACATAACATAGCCACAATTATAACCTAAAGCTTTCCGTTCGGGGATGATGGTTGAATATGACGATTTTCTTTTTCAGCAAAGCACCTACCTACCTACACCCTTCCTTTCCTCCCTCCTTTGATTTCTCATTAAGTGAAGGCGACATCAGGTAGAAGGGTGCATTATTAATATCCTACCCCAAACTGGGGGAAAACACAGGTCACGGGACAGTCTAATGTTTCAGGGGGTGGTAGATAGGCTGCAAGCAGTCGTGGGACCTTGGCTGCATGCTTTCGTGGGACCTAGGTTGCACTCTCTCGTTGGACGTAGGTGGGTTGGTTTTAGGGGCCAGTTCTAGATGTTTTGTGGTAGTTAAAAACCTCAAAAAGTCTTGAAACTCAGTCTACCACAACTTTTCTGAGCCGCAAAATATGTAGTTACTAGCTTGAAAATGTCTCTGTATTTATTGCTTTTATGATTTTGAAAGTTGCGTCTAGTGTTCCGCATCATTGCTCCACGAGTATCCCAACTTGCATTATTGTTTTTCCAAATGTGCATTCAGTGACGTTTCAATACCTCAGTAGAGTTGACGATTGAAGTAAATAACTTCTACACATGGTTGTTGTTTTGCCTGTGGACGAGTGGCCCAGGGGAGCGTGGCGGGTTGTGTGATATCGTTGTAACTGCAGTGACTAAAAGAGGGATTCAGTGAAAATATACTTGATTTTCATCTTCTTCTACACTTCTTCTTCAACGTCATTTCATTCTTCCCCCTCCCCCTCCCCTCTTTCCGATGGAGCATGCGCTCAAACACAGCTTGTGGCAAATAGTCCAATTATTTGCCCGCGTTACGTTCTCTCAGTCACCATCGTCTAAGTCTCTTTACCTATGTTTTTGCTCTCTTCCCAGCCCCCTCTCGCTCCCTCACCCTGTCCATCTCTCTCCATCTCTCTCCATCTCTCTCTCTCTCTCTCTCTCTCTCTCTCTCTCTCTCTCTCTCTCTCTCATTTTTACAAGTAACAAGTATTTTCTTCAGATTTTCTTAAAGTGTCCCATTCGTTGCCGCAGGCTTTTCCTTGTCACCGAAGTTTGTGTACTAACCTGAGAGAAAAAAAAAAGGAGAAAAGAAAAGAAGAAGAAGAAAAGCAGGAAGAAGAAAAAGAAGAAGATGATGATGATGATGAATAAGGACAAGAAGAAGAAGAAGAAGATGATGAAGAAGAAGAAGAAAAAGATGAAGAAGAAGAAGAAGAAGAAGAAGAAGAAGAAGAAGAAGAAGAAGAAGAAGAAGCAGAAGAAGAAGAAGAGGAAGAAGAAGAAGAAAGAAGAAGAAGAAGAAGAAGAAGAAGAAGAAGAAGAAGAAGAAAGAAGAAGAAGAAGAAGAAGAAGAAGAAGAAGAAGAAGAAGAAGATGATGAAGAAGAAGAAGAAAAAGATGAAGAAGAAGAAGAAGAAGAAGAAGAAGAAGAAGAAGAAGAAGAAGAAGAAGAAGAAGAAGAAGAAGAAGAAGAAGAAAGAAAGCAGAAGAAGAAGAAGAAGAAGAAGAAGAAGAAGAAGAAGAAGAAGAAGAAGAAGAAGAAGAAGAAGAAGAAGAAGAAAAGAAGAAGAAGAAGAAGAGAAGAAGAAAAAGAAGAAGCAGAAGAAGAAAAAGAAGAAGCAGAATCAGAAGCAGAAGAAGAAGAAGAAGAAGAAGAAGAAGAAGAAGAAGAAGAAGAAGAAGAAGAAGAAGAAGAAGAAGAAGAAGAAGAATACGATGAAGAAGAAAATTGTGATGATGATGAAGAAGAAGAAGAAGAAGAAGAAGAAGAAGAAGAAGAAGAAGAAGAAGAAGAAGAAGAAGAAGAAGAAGAAGAAGAAGAAGAAGAAGAAGAAGAAGAAGAAGAAGAAGAAGAAGAAAAAGAAGAAGAAGAAAAAGAAGAAGAAGAAGAAGAAGAACATGTCCATTATACCATTTGCCGTTTTCTGTTAATTGCTCAAGCTTTAGAGAAAGCTCAAATATGCCCATCATTACCAGTAATTGAAATTCATGGACGTCAATTACGCGGGAAAACTTGTCAGCTATTGAATAAATTCTCGACCAGAATTGGATGTTTCTGCAAGTTATCAGACTGGCTCAATTCTCGTTTGACATACACAGTTGAAACATACGGGTGGATTTATTTGCCATTTCTATAATCTCATTAAATACATCATCATCTTCATTAAGCATTAGGCATGGGGCTGTGTGGTCTAGAGGTATGACATTCGCCTCGAGTGCTGAAAGTCCCGAATTCAGGCCCCAGTGACTTCTGGCATTTTCCCCTAGTTTCTGTGTAGTAAGACCGGACGCCCGTGTGTATTGCGGCGCACGTAAAGAAACCATCGGCAGTTGGAAATCGAAAAAGAGTAGCCGCATAACGGTGCAACATTTTGAGTTGAAGAATTATACCCAAAATATTTTAGGATCTTCGCCGTTGTAACAGAGTTCATGCATTGCGCTGAGATTCTTCACTCAGAGTTGAGTTAGAAGTAGAACGGAGCACTTATGGGTTACACCCGTGTGCCATGAGGTTGATCCGTTGAATAAATATAGACATCATCATTAAGTATCAAGCTGTGTTAGGATGAGTTGATATAAAAGCTCCGTTCCCCCCGTGTGGGTTCCGGGGCCCTTTTGTGGGGAAACCATGAATAGACCCACTGCCTCCCCAAAAGCATGTCGTAAGAGCCGACTAACTGGGGTGCTTCCTTTGAAGTCGGAGTGCATCTGCCTGAGAGGCAAGGAACCAGCAGTCTGCATTCAATTGAATCAGATCTGTAAAACTGATGCACACGCAACACTCAGGTTCTGGAGCAGGACTACAGTCCAGAAGTGGACGAACAACCAGAACTTTACGCCAGAGTGTACAGCTGGTGAACGCGAAGAAGAAGAAGAAGAAGAAGAAGAAGAAAAAGAACAAGAATAAGAAGAAGAAAAGCTCCGTTCGCATCTTCAGCAACCAGCGAAAAGTTCCAATAACTATGGTGCCAGTAACATTCTTATTGTACGCCCGTCTTGCCTTTCCTCTGAACGTCGAGCATTGGCCAGACTGCTCTTGCCACTCCTCATGAGCTCATTCTCATCAGACTGTGATAACCCGTTTGCTCCTCCGAATTATACACGTGCCTTAATAATGACTTTACCAGACTACCTTATCATGCATCAGTATTCCACAAAGTTGTGCAGAGCCGGTGAGCCTGAATACCTTTTCATTTCCAAACACACTGACATATCTCGAGAAAAGATCCAGACAATGCGCTTTACCCGTGACCTTTGATGCGAAGCATGCCAGTGTGCACCAATTATGTCTGTCCTCAATTTCCTTGGCATGCTTTCTGAACCATTTATAATCACTGTGTGTGTATGTGTGTGTGTGTGTGTGTGTGTGTGTGTGTGTGTGTGTGTTATGTTCTATAGCCAACGAAAAGCTGCAGCGACCACCTCCACCTCTATTCTTAAGCTAGATGTGGTATTTGAAGTAGATGTTGTGGTATGATATGCTAAGCTTATTCAGCCTGGGTAAGTATTGCAGCCCTTGCATTCTTTATTAGGCTTTAAGCAGGTATTTGTGCGATAAACAACCATACTGTCCCGGCGAAAATGAGACTTGTGGTCACCCTTTGCAGAAGGCATGATAAAGGGAAAAGGGGCAGGGACCGACCAGCACGGACATGGATAACCTATATAAATGACAAGTTGGGTAGGAAACTACATCCGCTGGCGAGAGACCGGAGTTTTAGGCGGTTTTGCCCTCACGCAGACCGTGATGAAAGCGACATTCTGCAAAGAATCCGCTGTATCACAACGAGGATTTAAAAAAAAATAGTAAGTCTAGATAGATTAGAATCACAAATGAAGAGTATTGCGATTTTTCCTTTCTCTCTCTAAAGGATATCACAACCCCGACAGGCTCGCAAAAAAAAAAAAAAAAAACACACACACACACACACACAGACACACCCAAAAACATAAGTGAAAGTAACGGTTTCTGCAATACTTTCTAAATTCACAAGAGTGTGGTCAAACAACAAGTTTACGGATAGGACCAAAATTAAAGTTTTTGAAGCTTGCGTCCTGGCTACGTTCCTTTACGGTAGTCTTCTTCTTCTTCTTTGCCTTCACCGGCTGTAAATTCCAATTAAGCTCAATTAAAATCATGTTTTAAGCTCTCTCAGTTAACAGTGACTGTCACACCCCCCCCCCCTTTTCCGCCCAATAGACTGACTACTCCTCTCTTCCTCTCCAAAGGATTTGAAATTTATTACCTGCCGATTTTTAATTGACCTTTGCACCCGTGTCCACCCAGACTAAAATGAATTTAAGCTCTCTCAGTTAATAGTTTCTGTCACCACTTCTCCTCCTTTTTCCCCTCTCCCTCACCGAAGAAATGCCCACATCTTAACATTTCCATACACTCTGTCAACAACTCTTCGGTACCATAACGACCAGCTTCATTCAGATTTACGAGGTCAACAGTCAACAGTCGCCTATCAACGTAAAAAAAAAAAAAACTTGCGTCGTGAACGCGGCAAGAAAGAAAAATAAATCGGGTCATCGGAAAAAAAAAAAAACCAAGATGCCCATGTGTTGGTCGCTAGAACTATGTAGTTTATGACTGTTAAAACACTCTTATATTAAAACACACACGTATTCGAATGCAAAGTTCTGTGAAATATATATATATATTTAGGCGTAGCTTCATACTTCGCTGCGGAGGACACGAGTGAGGAGTATTGTCTGGATTTTTTCACCGGGTGACGCCGGTGTGTTGGGAAATGAACAGAAGGACAGACTGGCTGGCTCTGCACAACTTGGTGGAATACGGGTACATGATAAGGCAAACGTGGTTAGTTCCTTGTGGGAGAGCGTGTATAATTCGGAGGAGCAGATAGATCACCACAGTCTTGTGAGATTGATGCAGTTGGGGGTGACGAGATGTTCTGGCAGATGCTCGAGGCTTAGAGGAAAGGCAAGACGGACGTTTAATCAGAAAGCTACTGGCACCATTAGTATCGGAACTCTTCGCTGGCTGCTGAAGATGGGGACGGAGCGCTTATGGGAATGCTCTGAGTGCTGTGATGTCGGTTCTTGAATCAAATTAAATCACATCAAATCATCCAGAGGTCTGATGTCAACAGTCAAAGGTCGTCCACCAGCGGAACTAAAAACAATTCCGGGCCGCCAACGAAACAGAAACCGATGTAATCGAGGCTATAGCTATGTCGTTCGTGGTTTGTGGGACGCACTTATATGTAAACACGTGCACAGGCGAATGCAACCTTGTGTGAAAATTTTAAAAGCAATCGGCGTAGAACTTTCGAAGATAAGCTATTACAACCGACGGAAATTTACATTTTTATTAACATAAATTACCACATGTAGTGAAAAAAAAATGGCCAACAAATTACCGCCCTTATTGGGAGCCATTAAGAATTAATTCCAAAACTGTACAGTAAAGTCTGCTAATTTCTTTTTTTTTATTTTTTTTTTCCTTTTCGTCTTCTTCTTCTTCTTCTCCTCTTGTTGTTGTTATTGTTGTTGTTGTTGTTGTTGTTGTTGTTGTTGTTCTTTTTCTTCTTTTTCTTCATCTTCTTTCTTCTTCTTCTTCTTTCTTCTTCTACTTCTTCTACTTCTCCTTCTTCTTCTTCTTCTTCTTCTTTTTCTTCTTCTTCTTCTTCTTCTTCTTCTTCTTCTTCTTCTTCTTTCTTCTTCTCCTTCTTTTTCTTCGCATTCACCTGCCTGCAAACTTGCCCCCACCCACCCCTTCTGGTTCTAGCGCCCATGCTCAGTGATGATACAAATTACGTGTCTCCCAAGTATTGATCTACGATTTAAGTTTATGAGTAATACTTTGTGATCAATCAACATTAACCTACAATATAGTTTAATTAACTGGCCCGACTAGGGAAATATAAGCATCAGTGATCATTTCCTTTCCTATGAAAGTTAAGGTTTCTGCAATGCTTTTCTATGAAAGTAAAGGTTTCTGCAATGCTTTTCTATGAAAGTAAAGGTTTCTGCAATGCTTTTCTATGAAAGTAAAGGTTTCTGCAATGCTTTTCTATGAAAGTAAAGGTTTCTGCAGTGTTTTTCTATGAAAGCAAAGGTTTCTGCAATGCTTTTCTATGAAAGTAAAGATTTCTGCAATGCTTTTCTATGAAAGTAAAGGTTTCTGCAATGCTTTTCTATGAAAGTAAAGGTTTCTGCAATGCTTTTCTATGAAAGTAAAGGTTTCTGCAATGCTTTTCTATGAAAATAAAGGTTTCTGCAATGCTTTTCTATGAAAGTAAAGGTTTCTGCAATGCTTTTCTATGAAAGTAAAGGTTTCTGCTATGCTTTCTAAATTCACAAGAGTGTGGTCAAACAACAAGCTTACGGATAGGACCAAAATTAAAGTTTATGAAACTGCGTCCTGGCTAGTTCCTTTACTGTAGTCTTCTTCTTCTTCTTTGCGTTAACCGGCTGTAAACTCCGGCGGAAAGTTCTGTTTGTTTGCCCACTTCTGGACTGCAGTCCTCCTAGTTCTAGAACCTAATTGTTGCGTGTGCATCCGTTTGACAGATCTGACTAATTAGTATGCAGACTGTTGGTTCCCTACCTCTCAGGCAGATGCACTCCGACTTCGAAGGAAGCTCCCAATTAGTCGACTCTTACGACACGCTTTTGGATAGGCAGTGGGTCTATTCTTGTTTTAACTGTAATAGGGCTCCGGAATCACACGGGGATTTTACAGTAGTGAAACATAGACTCTGTATGCTCCTCAAGAAAACGAAAGGAGACCGGATACCTTCTACATGCACTGTGTGAGACGCAATCTCGGTATATCATAACGAGACTTTGTCCCCAGTGACTGTGCACTCGAAAAATAAAAAATCGTCCCCAAGAGGGATGCAATTTATGGGTATTTGAAGCCCCACCCTGGCTTCTGCCGGGGGCCCTGAATATAGAGCTAAGTCATAAATATGGCTTAGCGATATATATGGTCTAACGGCTGAAAGGGGTTTCTGGGACCTCTCCACGGGGGATCCTCATCAGCATGGTGGCACTTTGCGTCACCAGGTGTTTATTATTTGTGTGAAGTCCTGGTGGGGTACAACTACCAACCAACCTACTCGAAAAAAACAGAAACGCCAACAATATTATTTCTACTGAAGCTGTCAGTAGGACGTCATCGTGTTTTTCTGCACTGTATTGTCTTTAGCTTAGCAGAAAAAAGACGTGATTTTTATAATTAATATCACACTTTCAATGTTTTCATTAGACGCTCCACCCTTACTCAATGTTTTCATTAGACGCTCCACCCTTACTCAATGTTTTCATTAGACGCTCCACCCTTACTCAATGTTTTCATTAGACGCTCCACCCTTACTCAATGTTTTCATTAGACGCTCCACCCTTACTCAATGTTTTCATTAGACGCTCCACCCTTACTCAATGTTTTCATTAGACGCTCCACCCTTACTCAATGTTTTCATTAGACGCTCCACCCTTACTCAGTTGTTGTGCTTTATTATATGTTAATGATAGGGACCGCGTGGAATCGATGTATGCTATCCGCCTCGAGTGTTGGAGGTGCCGGGCTCAAACCCCGATAAAGACTGGGATTTTTTTCACGCGGACTTCTAGTAATTTCACCTGTTCTCTGGGTAGAAAGACCGGTTGCCCATGTGTATTGTTGCGCACGTAGAAAAAAATCCCTTGGCAGTTGAAATCGAAAAGAGTAGCCTAACATCGCTGCCCGGGCAAAATCTAGTGTTAAAAATCTACCCAAAATGTATTTCATGATCCTCGCCGGTATTACAGACTTCGTGCACTGTGCTGAGATTCTCCAGATTTAGGCTCGAGTTAGAAGTAGAACGGAGCACTTATGGGTTCACACCCGTGTGCCACGATGTTGATCCTTCGACTCAAATAAATGTTGATGAAAGTCTGTAGTAACGCACCTGACGAGGTACAGCGAAAGATACCTGGCGATACATTTGACAGTTTGTATTCTTCTTCTTCTTCACTTCCTCTTTTACCGCTGTGGGTGTCGAGGAAGATATAAGGTTCTGTTTCTAGCTCTTCTGGCTGCCCCGACCATAGGCACATCGTGCTGTTGTAGAGTTTCTCTGATGTTATCCTTCTATCTTGTTCTTGGTCTACTTCGTGCTCTACGTCCTTCTTCTCTTTCCATGTATGCTTTGTATGGTATGGTGTCACAAGGCATTCTATTTAAGTGGGCAAACCATTTCACTTGCTGTCTTTGTATGTAATCCAGAATTGGCTCTGTGCCGACTTGTTCTCTTATGATCTCATTCCTGATCTTATCTCTTATGGTCACTCCTACAGCCCTTCTCAGACATCTCATTTCCGTGACAGTTTGTATACGCATCATTTATCATTCATTGATTGCAAGTAAGTAGAAGCCAATTGTCACGCCTTTATGCGTATTGGAAATATAGGACTAGATCTTTATTTTTATAGACCAATCGGCGCTTGGTGGGTGATGTGGTCAGCATCACGCCGGCTGCCTTTACTTCCCAGGACTGCACCTGGTACTAATTCAAGGCTGGGTCGACCTGGGAGTCAATGTCATTTTTGAAATAAAAAATTCCGGCTCCTTCAGGACGCGAACCCACGACCTTCCAATCCGCAGGCTGGCCTTTAGCCGTTAACGTCACGGCGACTCCGTAGAATTAATTGACAATCACTAAATATTTTTAATTTTTCCTGTAAATTGAGTATTATTACTCACGTCACTTGGATATTTTTAACGCCATATTTGCCTTTTTAGCTAATCAATACTTTATCCACTTTATTTGTTCTCTCATAATTATTTGACGAAGGAATTTTTAGTTTTTAAAAATGCCACCCGGCAGACATGTTTGTGCGGGAAACTACCATGTCATCTTGACATCTGGTTAAATGTGTCTTCTCCTCTTCTTGTTTGCGTTCACCGGCTATAAACTCCGGCAGAAAATTTTGGTTTTTCATAAATTTCTCGACCTTGAAATTGTTCAAGAAGTTCAGTTTTGCTTGCATGTCCTTTAGACCGATTTTGCTTGTTTATATACAGACTGTTAGATTCTGGCCTCTCAGGCAGATACATTCTGACTTCAAAGGAAATATTGATCTCATCTAGACTGACCAGGGTTTTAGTTGGAACCGTTTCTAGGATGACTGTTGACATGCCTAGACAGGTCGTGATCTGTATGAGCTTTGTTCATCGTGCACCATCACGTCTGCGTCACGGATACTATAATTCTAGCTTCTTTGCATGTTGGGCGAGGTTTCTTTGATGTACCCTGTGGGCTTGCTTTCTTCTTCTTTTGTCGTCTCATTGATAACAGGATGTAGCTCAGTGTCGTGGTTATGTCGTCTTACTGATACCAGGTTGTAGCGCAGTAGCCCACGACATTGTGCTACAGCCTGGTATCAGACGACAAAACCACAACACTGAGCTACAGGCTAGTATCAGTCAGTCGACAAAACCACGACACTGAGCTACAGGCTAGTATCAGTCAGACGACAAAACCACGACACTGGGCTACAGCCTGGTATCAGTGTGACGACAAAACCACGACACTCGGCTACAGCCTGGTATCAGTGTGACGACAAAACTACGACACTAGGCTACAACCTGGTATCAGTGTGACGAAAAAACTACACTAGACTACAACCTGATATCAGTGAGACGACAAAACCACGACACTGGGCTACAACCTAGTATCAATGAGACGACAAAACCACGACACTGGGCTACAGCCTGGTATCAGTGTGACGACAAAACTACGACACTAGGCTACAACCTGGTATCAGTGGGACGACAAAACCACGACACTGGGCTACAACCTGGTATCAGTGAGACGACAAAACCGCGACACTGGGCTACAGCCTGGTATCAGTGAGACCCTTGAATAAAAAACCCGGGACATCTGAAGTGATGCTTGCCACTCTGCACGGACCATACCTGTATCCACCTTTCAGTGACTGCCTCCACCTCCATTCTCAAACTAGACTTTGTGATATCATACGGCTTTATTGCACTAAGCGACGCCCGTTCACCTTTTCTATAAACCCCTATGCATTTCGTTCGCCCCTCAACACACAGCCATATGTATAGATAATCACTTCACTTATTTACGCCAAAAAAGAAGCGCATGAGCATTCACAGCACGCTCAGCAGGCAGAACTGTCAAAAAAAGCCAACCGCACCTTCTCCATGACAACTAGCAGCATGACGATGTAGATGATAGCAGTAATGCAAGCGTTCACCTGGCTGGAAACACAAAACTACACCCGCCTATGTATACTCAGTGATTCAATGAGTATGATCCAGAATGTTCAGGCAGGTTCGGTGCGAAGACAATAGCTTGAAAAATTACAGAAGTCCGCTATGCGTGGATTCACCTTTATTTTTATTCCAGGATACGCAGTCGTCGATGGAAATGAAAGAGCTGATAGGTTGGCTGGATCCCCTATCACTACTGACGGTCAGCCTATGGATCATGCTGATCTTATTAATGCCCTCAGAGAAATGGGAAGGACATGGGACTTTGGGTGCAGTGAATCCACATCACTCGCCAGAATGGCAGACTTGGGAATTAAGATCGACATAGCAAAACACGAGACGCACACCAGACACACCAGAAGACTTGTTAATCAACATAGAACTGGTACTATTAGGTATCGGACGTTGGGGTTCATACTGAGGTGAGGATCTGAGCACCTATGGACATGTCCGGAGTGCAACGATGATAACCCAACTAATTAACTAACCACATCACTTGAGCGGAAATTGTTATGAATCTGCTTCTAAAAAAACGGCTACATCAGAGCAGTGTAGCTCACAGTGCAGTAAAAGACTATGTTCTTCGCCTTCAGATGCATGGGCACACAGTGCTAAACCTAAAATTTATAGATCAGTCTGCAATCAGTGGGTGATTTGGTCAACATCCCGCCGGCCACCTATATTTCCCAGGACTTTACCTTGTATCCTCTTAAGAGTGGTCAACCTGGGAGCAAAGGTCGTCTTAGAAAAGGCCATCTCCGTTCAGATTTTGTTTTTTGTTTTGTTACAACAGTCGAACATTTTATTAAGTTCACTGCGGTGAATTTCATGTAAATATTGTACGAAAAAAGTGACTTTACTTGCAGGATGTGAGGGTTGATGGATTCCACCTTGAGGCTTCCTCTCCAACAAGGACCAGGGTCTAGTCCAGATCTGACCTAGTGGTCGTATTTCTGAAACTCCCACTCTCGATTGTCCAGTGGACACACCTGCCGAGTCTTCAACCATCGAGTGATGCAGTGGAAGTGGAAAGCATGATTACAACTCCCCAAGCCACGGTACACTCCTCGCTGGTAACTGAAGCTTGGTTAGCCAGACACTCTCTACAGAGATCCATGATGCGATTCCGACAAATGGCGCAGCTGACAACCACAATATCCCAAGCCCTTAGTGCGTTCCACTTTTTGACTTCGAACCGCTTCTTCTTTTTTTTTTTTTTTTTAAATTTTAAATCAATTTTAATAAAAGTTAAAATGGGTCTGGATACAATGCTGCGTGGTTTCTGTTTTGTGCGTGTTTTATTTACAGGCGTCTGCGGTGTGCGTACTTTTTTGTGTTCTATACATATGTTGCCTTGTGTTTAGTATTGTGTTGCAGGTGTGTGCGTCATTTCAATATTTATACATTTATACATAGAGAGAGTAAATGAGAAATCAGTTGGTTTAGTATTAGAATTAAGAGTTTGAAGTGTGCCTTTGATACACATGAGAGGAAGTAACGGTACAGGGCAGGGGAGACAGACTAGGGTAGGAGGAAGGGAGGGGGGTGGGGTTGTAAAGCAATTAGGTTTCAGAGGGACCGTAGAGATTGAGGATTGGTGTTTGTTGATTTTCCTTCAGTTCTTGCTTCGATTTTGATAATTTAGACTCCTGTTCAGACTGACTGACTTTCTACCCCACCAGGACATCACACAAGAGATAAACACCCGATGACACAAAGTGCCACCATGCGGATGATGATCACCGTGGAGAGGTCCCAGAAACCGCGTTCAGACAATTGGCCATATTGATGGCCTGCCTATATTGCGGCCCCTGGCAAAAGCCAGAGTGGGGCTTCAAATAACACAAAATTACGTCCTAAGAAGGGCGTAAAGAATACAACTAGACTCCTGTTCAAATAAGACAGCGAGGCCTACTGGAGCTCCCACGTATAGGATTCGGAAGCCTGTAAAACTGCACGTCTGCATGCTAGCCCGCCAAACTCTGTAAGGACAGTTCTGTGACAATGATTCTGTTTTCACCATATTTACATCAGCTTTTCTCGACTTATATAACATCCCTTTCCCAACAATCATTTCTGCTTGCGCAAGCTTGAATTATTCATGAAATATTGATCTCAACATTTAGGGAATAGGTTTGCTTGTGTCCCCTTGAGTTCACGTATGATGGCCTGCATTGTAATAATCTCCCTTGATGCTCTGTAGAGCGTTTGTATTACTCTAGGGGCGGACTCCAGGACATAAACAGAATAACTCAGATGGCAAGATCTCGGATCTTGTCTTTAGTTTGTGACTCCAGTTTATGTGTTGTGTAGCCAGGCCAGACTTTACTTTAGATTTTTCGAGTCTGTTAACAAATCTCTGACGATTTGCGAGTGACTGAACTCTCGCACCCGTTTCCTGATTTTTTAGCGCTAATGTAAATCTGAGTTTTGAGTTGACGAAATTTCTCACTTGTAATGAATTGCAGGTTACACGAGCCTTGTAAGGTCCCCAGTTTTATCTTATTTGCAGATTGAAAGGGCATCTGGGATTATTCCTGTTGATTTACCATCGTGAACGAGAGTTTTGAAAGCTCAGTGGCTTGTGTGATTCAAGCCTTCACGAAGCAGCAAGCCTTCTTTTCTTATTTGCCTTCTTCTTCTTTATCTTCTTCTTCTTCTTCTTCTTCTTCTTCTTCTTCTTCTTCTTCTTCTTCTTCTTCTTCTTCTTCTTCTTCTTCTCCTCCTTCTTTTTCTTCTTCTCTTTTTTTCTCCCAACCGCTTGAAATAATTATCTATATCTGCAGTGTTGACTCTAGTATGAACTTCACCGTCTGTTGTAATTCACTCAGCGACCTTTAAAGTTTTGCTTCTACCGATGTTTCCGTTGAGTAGAAGTTTTACCTTTATATGTTTTATTTGGAACAGTCTTGGAGGATGTGAACTGTTGTCCTGGGTGCCAATCTTAAATGTTATATACATGTGGCTGAGAAGTTGATTGTACTCTGTTCTAAGGCGTAGAATAAGGACGTTTTGTTGGTCCATAATATGGTAATTGATTTATTCTCTTTCTTCCGTTGATAAGAGACTGGTACATCAGGTTTTCTTCATTTGCACCCTACTTAGCATCCTATCTGCTCTCTCATTTCTGGGAACTCCATAGTGGGATGGTATCCATTGCGTAGTTGATTTACACAGGTTGCCTAGTTTGAAGAGTGATGTCCGTTTACATGGAAATTTTCTAGATTGGCCTTGCATCTGACAGGAATACCACACGTTGTGAAATACACTTGTATGATTGCTATTTAACAGTTTCTCTACTGCTGTCTTGGTGGTTTGAACTTCTGCATCGTATTTGTAATAGTGCTTTCGTGTAGGTATTTCGGCTATATCTCTAGTATTATTTGGATACTCAGTGTATAGTCCTGCTTCTCCATTTCTGCATACGTTTTGTTTTGTAGACGCGAACCCAAAGATTCTGTAGGTATTCATCATAAAGTAGACTGAGAGTGGTTGTTTTATGTTGCACACTGTTTTATTCTTCCTTGTCTAAAACTCCTTTCACTTCTGTTTGGATGTGTGTTGACAGCTTATTCTCCCCTCTCTCTCTCTCCAGGGGGTCCGTTCTGGAACAGCTTTTAAGGGGCTATCAGTTGCAGGCAGATCATTGGTTTGACTGCAAAGTCGTTGGGCCTGGTGGATCAAACTGCTTCTTTTTTAGTCGCTCCCTTGCTAGCTTTTTGGAATCTTCCTTTCATAGGGTGTTCTGGCAGTCTAAGAAGCTTTTCTGCTTGTAATGGTGTCTCTGCGTTCTGTCAGTGTTTGGGTCCTCGCCATTTTCTCCATCACAGCTATAGGTGTTTATTGCATCCCTTCTGTTGTGACTCTGAGTGCTTAATTTTGTACCTTGTCTAACTTTTGTAGTGTAGTTTTTGTTGCAGTGCTCCACGCAGCTGACCCATGTGCAGGTGTTGCCGTACACTGGGTTGATAAACTTTCCTAAGTATTTTCCACCAGCCCCCCTTCCCCCTTCCCCATGTGGTTCCTCTTAGTTTTCTCTGTATAGATATCTTCCTTCCGCCTGTACCCTATGGATGTATTTTTCTGAGTTAAACTGTCATCAAATGTGACTCCGGGGTCTAACGTTTATCTGAATCACGACTGATTTTTATTTTGGGAAATGATGGATGGAGAGGTCGGTGCTACACTTGTCTATGCTGATGCTGACACACTATTTATCACCCCATGCAGCCACTGCACCAATGACCTTTTGAAGCAGTCTAGTGGCTACTGTTGTATATTTATTTGTGCACCATAGTTACAAGTATTGTTATATAACGCAACCAAGTTATCTCCTTGTGAGATGCAATTTTTCGTTATTTTAAAGCCCCACCCTGGCTCTTGCCAGGGGCCACAATATAGCCCGGCAATAAATATGGCCTAATGGCTGAACGCAGTTTCCGGGACCTCTCCACGGGTGATCCTCATCCGCATGGTGGCACTTTGTGTCATCGGGTTTTTATCGCTAGTGTGATATCTTAGTGGGGTAAAATCTACAAAAACTATTACTACTACAAGTCGTCAGCATACATCACAGCTTTAATACCATGGGTAGCTCAGCAATTAGGTCGGTGAAATGGATTATGAAAAGTGTTGGGAACAGGACACTGCCATGGGGGACACCATAGCGCAGCAAAACTTTCTTGCTCCTGAGTCCGTCTTGCTCTTCTGTTACACAAACGATATGTGTGGAATCATGATTCAGGACGGTAGAGAGCTGAGTGTCTGAGAAGAAGCAAACTAACTACATGTGATAGCAACAATGGTCCTAAAATCCCACTCTGATAGTGGAAGACTTTCCTTTCTTTTCTTGTTATAAACGAGGGCGTGTCTTGCTAGTCACATTCGCCATCTGAATGGGCTGTGATTCCCATGCCCCCTATATAATACTGTCTTATATAAAGACGGAAAGGTGCCAACAGTAAAATTTTTGCATCCCCCACCTACTACCCCCTTTTCCCCTCAATATTTTCTTCTTCGTCCTCTTTTATCGGCTGTAAACTTTGGTGAACAGTTCTAGCTGTTCGTCCACTTCTAGACTCTAGTCCTATTCCAGAACCTGAGTGTTGAGTGCACATCCGTTTTATATAGATGGCTCATGTATATGCAGACTATTGGTTCCTTTTCCTCGGGCAGATGCACTCCCACTTTAAAAGAAGCTCGAAATTAGCAGACTCCTACGACGTGTTTGTTTTTTGTTTTGCTTTTGTTTTTTGTTTTTTTTAGGCAGTGGGTCTATTCTTGTTTTATCTACAATAGGGCCCCAGAACCCACAAGGGAACGCCCTATTCGAAGTGCTTTCTAAAGCTTTAGTTGCCAGTTCCAGCTTGTGTATCCCCGTGTAGTTTGTTGATTGATGGGAACGTGTCAGTCGCTGGGCTCTATTTCAGGAAGGTCTTGGTATTTTCCGTTCATTGTGTGAGACGGGTAGTATCCAGGGAAAGAAAGTCGTGATTTACGTGTAGTAGCGGATGAAGTGACGTCGTTGAAGAAACATTACTGGTTAATGAAGATAATTCGCTCATTATCTCAGAGAGTGATTTGCAGAGGGGAGTTACTGTTCTTGGATTTTTCTTATGATATGGTTGAATTGTTTCCTCTTCTCTGTATTTCTTTATTTTTTTTTTTTTCTTTCGCGCTGTTTGTCTTCTCATTATTCTTTTTTTTTTTTTTTTAAATTCATTTATTCTGTCCTCTCTTCTCCACTTTTCCCCCCTCTTTCTGCTCTTTTTTGTTCTTTCCATTCCCACATTTTAATTTCTTTATTCTCTCACGGCCTTTCTTCTCTCATACACCTCTCTCTGTCTCGCTTCTCTTTCTTCCCTCTCTTGTCTCTGTCCCTGTGTCCTTTCTTTTTATTAATCTCTTCACTCTCTCCCCCTTTCTCCTTCTCTCTCTTCCATCTTTATATCTCCCCTCTCTCCCTCTTTCCCCTTCTATCTCACACTTGCTCATTTCTCTTCTCTATCTTCGTTGCCTACTTGAAACATGACCCATCCAGTACTGCTGTGCTGTGAACAGGTTTAACACCTCAAGGGCGAGAATTCTACACTTACAAACCATGGTAAGCACCCTTCATACCTAAGGTCCCGACGGCTTTGAAGTAACCTGACGTCTGAACAAGTTCTCGTCTTTATTTCTTATTCTACCCCTCTCTTTTTTCTTCTCTCCAACTCCTCTTTCTCTCTCCCCCTCTCTTCACTTCATCTTCTCTTTAGCTCACCCCTCTCTTTATTCCATCTCCTCTTTCTCTCTTACCCCTCTCTTCACTCCATCTCCTCTTTCTCTCCCCCTTTCTTCATTTCCTTTTTCTCTCGTCCACTTTTCTTCACTCCATCTCCTCTTTCTCTCTCCCCTCTCTTCTCCATCTCTGTTTCTCTCGCCTTCTCTCTTCACTTTATCTCCTCTTTCTTTGCCCCCTCTGTTCACTCCATCTCCACTTTCTCTCACTACCCCCACCCTTCACTCCATCTCCTCTTTCTCTCACCCCTCCTTTCTTCACTCCATCTCCTCTTTCTTTCTCCCCCTCTTTTCACTCCATCTTCTCTTTCTTTCTCCCCCTCTCTTCACTCCATCTCCTCTTTCTTTCTCCCCTCTCTTCACTCCATCTTCTCTTTCTTTCTCTCCCCTCTTCACTCCATCTCCTGTTTCTCTCTAATGGTCTCTTGAAAAATAAACATAAAATATGACAGAACAAATGTGTACAGTGCTGCTGACAGTTGTGTTACTGACAGTTGTGTTGCGTTGCTGACAGTTGTGTTGCTGACAGTTGTGTTGTGTTGCTGACAGTTGTGTTGCTGACAGTTGTGTTGTGTTGCTGACAGTTGTGTTGCTGACAGTTGTGTTGTGTTGCTGACAGTTGTGTTGCTGACAGTTGTGTTGTGTTGCTGACAGTTGTGTTGTGTTGCTGACAGTTTTGTTGTGTTGCCAACAGTTGTGATGTGTTGCTGATAGTTGTGTTGTGTTGCTGACAGTTGTGTTGTGTTGCTAACAGCTGTGTTGCTGACAGTTGTTGATAATCCCATTTCTATGCGCATTCTTTAACCAGGAGCCTTATCTCTAAACATAATTTTCAGTTACATGTTCGCTCAACAGTTACACTTCTACTTCTCTCTCTCTATCTATCTATCTATCTATCTATCTATCTATCTATCTATCTATCTATCTATCT
>CAJHNH020000513.1:876982-884482 GCA_905116865.2 Candidula unifasciata | reverse complement strand
ATATATATATATATATATATATATATATATATATATATACGTTTAAACATAGTGAGCTTGATATTTCCCGTTACCTAACACTTATATCTCCCTGCTCCCGTTGTCTCTTTTCCTCGCTCTTTCTCTCTCCATCCTCTCTCTCTCTCTCTCTCTCTCTCTCTCTCTCTCTCTCTCTCTCTCTCTCTGGTTGCAAAAACAAAAGCGTTGCTTACTCCGAAGCTTATCCGTGTACCTATCTTCCACAGAGCATCGAAAATACCTTTGAACCCCTATATATGGTTCTTCGTTCTTTAAGATAAAGAAACAAAGTTGACCACATTCAACCCTGTTGAGGACAACTTCAGTTATAATAAAGGTATGGTTTTATTTGTGCCGAGTTCAATAGCTAAAAAAATGTGTGTGTCAGAAGTTGTGGCTTATTGTCCCTTTCTCACGCCCCCTCCCCCACAGACCCACAGTTTGAAGAACACTGCAGTAAAGGATACGCAGCTAACTGTAAAAAGCTATCTTTAAATATTCCGCAACAGTTTCGAAGCTCGGCGATGCAACCGATTTCTGTCTTTTTAATCACAATTTTTGCCGTGATTAACGACAAGTTATTGTGCTTTCTATTTTCTTTTCAGCTCCTGGGCCCTAAAAGGACATTGTTTGCGAGGACTTAAAAAGGACATCGTTTTTCTGTTCAATGTGAGGATCCAGTTTTCACGAATTTTTAGCTACATATAAGAATGTAGCAAGGGTACTGTTACGGTCGTCAACTCATTGTTATGACCTAGTGAGGCAATAGTGTTGTTTCCGCTCATTGGAAATGCTTTTGTCGTCCGCTCATTGGAAATACTGTTGTCTTCCGCTCATTAGAAATATTGTTGTCTTCCGCTCATTTGAAATATTGTTGTCTTCCGCTCATTGGAAATACTGTTGCCTTCCGCTCATTGGAAATACTGTTGTCTTCTGCTCATTGGAAATACTGTTGTCTTCCGCTCATTGGAAATACTGTTGCCTTCCGCTCATTGGAAATACTGTTGTCTTCCGCTCACTGGAAATACTGTTGTCTTCTGCTCACTGGAAATACTGTTGTCTTCCGCTCATTGGAAATGCTGTTGTCTTCCGCTCATTGGAAATAGAGTTGTTTTCCGCTCATTTGAAATACTGTTGCCTTCCGCTCATTGGAAATACTGTTGTCTTCTGCTCACTGGAAATACTGTTGTCTTCCGCTCATTGGAAATGCTATTGTCGTCCGCTCATTGGAAATAGAGTTGTTTTCCGCTCATTTGAAATACTGTTGCCTTCCGCTCATTGGAAATACTGCTGTCTTCCGCTCATTGGAAATACTGTTGTCTTCCGCTCATTGGAAATACTGCTGTCTTCCGCTCATTGGAAATACTGCTGTCTTCTGCTCATTGGAAATACTGCTGTCTTCTGCTCATTGGAAATACTGTTGTCTTCCGCTTATTGGAAATACTGTTGTCTTCCGCTAATTGGAAATACTGTTGTCTTCCGCTCATTGGAAATACTGTTGTCTTCCGCTCATTGGAAATACTGTTGTCTTCCGCTCACTCTGAGGACATTATGGGACCGTTCCGATTTACTACTAATGCAATGGCATAGGTAAGAAAATTGCTGTATCGTTTAGCTTCCAGCCGTATAGCTTTCTGCCGTTTTGCTTTCAGCCATATAGCTTTCAGCTTAATGTAATAAATGTATAATAGGATATATTAGTCTTTTTTAAATTTAAAATATTATAAAGATCTCATAAATATATTGTTCCACTTTTTTCATTTCACTCTAAGGGCTTAGCGACTGAATTGTTCTATTGTTTATACCTCATTATAACGACCTAGTTAGGAGGATATTGTTCCACTTTTTATCACTTCTCTGTAAAGATCTAGTGACTAAATTGTTCCACTGTTTGCAGCTCATTGTACGTACCTATTAGGGAGAATATTGGTCCACTTAGTATCATTTCTGTGTAAAGATCTAGTGACTAAAATTTTCCACTGTTTGCTGCTCATTGAACGGACCTGGTGAGGAGATTGTTCCACTTTGTATTACTTCTTTGTAAAGATATAATGACTAAATTCTTCCACTGTTTGCAGCTCACTGTATGGACCTAGTGAGAAGGATATCGTTCCATTTATTTTCCCTTATTTGTAAAGATCTAGTGACTAAATTATTGTGTTGTTTGCACCTCATTATAGGGACCTAGTGAGATGGAAACGTTATCCTTTTTTTTTTTTTCAGTGTAAGGACACATAGAAGGATACTATTCTAATATTCTAAGCCCAACAAGTAGCTACAGTTCTGAAGTTGTTAAGTTCATTATACCGACCTTGTGCTACTGGTTAACCTCTATGCGAGGACCTAACTTCATTGTTCTAACTCACATGATTGTTGTGGGGAACTGGTGAGGATATAAGTGGCTTAGAACAAAATTGTACCTTTCAACATGAAGATCTACTTCTGCTGGATTACCTCCGGGAGATGATCTAGTGGAGAGATACCTCTGTAACCACCAACCACATCCCCGTGACCACTAATCACATCGTCGTGACCGCCAACCACATCTACGTGACCACCACCAACATCTTCGTGACAACCACCAATCACACCAGCGGAGAATAATTGGAATCCCCGCACAGTGCACGAAATCCAAAGCAGCTGGAAAAGATCCCAATGGGGGCGTATATGAATCACATTTCCTATACACTTGTCTAACGACTAGACAACGTGGACAACCTGGCCTGGCAGACCGTGTGTTCGTGTTTCTGTGGGGTCAAGGCTCCAACCATGGACGACGCCGACTCTGGACTAGTTCTGGAGGTAAGTTTGTTTCTGTGTCATTGTACCTGCTCCAGGATGTTGTGTTGATCTGCAGACGCCATCCGCTGCTCTGTCTATCTGTGCTTTGCTAGCGGGATGGGGGGGGGGGGGGGAATCTTAACGTTCAACCAGCATTCCCAAAGGGGGAGCTTTAGGTTATAACTGTGACTAGGCTATGTGCGCTATATAAAATGGCTTAGCGTTGCAGCCACCAAATGCCATGAGAAGAACTCCTGCAGTGTTGATGCGATTAAAGCAGACAGACTGAAATACTGTCTCTCCCGCTACGAAGTCGTCCACCGGCGAGCCAGTGTGTGATCCTGTCGCAGATGATCCCCTGCTCTGCTACCTTTTTTTGTAAGATCACTTTAAAAAGTAAGTTTAACTCTTGTAGTACCAGAATAAGGTTTAGTAGGATACACTAGTGAAGAAATCAGTCAATCAGTCAAGTGCAGTCTGCACAATGAAGGTTGGTTGTAATTGATCTCCAACACGTCTTTCTCTTGTCTTCGTTGTACACTCTCTCAGACTGCTGTTCGTTCTTCTCACGATGTTGTCCTCCCATTTGTAACGTTGTCTACCTCTTGCTCTCTTGTCCTCGACATTTCCACCCAGTATGATTTTTAAAAGCATATTAGGTCTTTCCACGTGGCCAAAATATTTCGGTTTTATGTTGTTTTTTTTTTTTTTTCCATTTCTTTTAATAATTCTCCTTTTATTCGCAGTCCATTGGGTTGTTTTTATTTTAATGAAATACGACATATTCAGTTTGATTTTACAGTAGTCAGTTCATTGTCCAAGTTTCTGCATTTTACAGCAGGGTTTGTGTGTGTGCGTGTGTGTGTGTGTGTGTGTGTGTGTGTGTGTGTGTGCGTGTGTGTGTGTGTGTGTGCGTTGTGCGTGTGTGTGTGTGTAACTATTCTCATTTTTAATTTTAAGTGTCGCCGTGGCGTAGTGGCTAGCGGCTCGACTGCGGATCGGAAGGTCGTGAGTTCGCTCCCTGGCGGAGCCGGACTTATTTTCCATAATAACCTTGGCTCCCAGGTCGACCCAGTCTTGAGTGGATACCGGGTGCAATCCGGAAAGTAAAGGCGGCCGGCGTGATGCTGACCACATCACCCATCTTATGCCGATTGGTCTATAAAATATAGGTCTAGCCTTATGTGCCTTTTACGCCTAAAGGCGTCGAAAATGGTCCTTTACTTACCTTTACTTTACATTTTTTTATTTTACATTTATTTTTCTAATTATCAGTAATTTTCGCATCTTACTAAAGATAGTTTTAGACATTCCAATTCTCTTTTTGATTTCTATTTCACTTCTGCCATGAAGAAATACCTATAATTAAAGTTCTGCAGTGCTTAACTTTCAAAACAGTAATAGTGACCACTGGACAAGCCAGATTTCTTGAGTGTTCTGATCAAATTTAAAAAAGTAAGAGAATCTATTAAGCTAGGGATGGGATTCAACAGATAGAGTGCTTGACGCAATATACGTTGTTTGGCACTCAAAGAGTAAAAGCAATGTTTCCGACTTACAATTGCCTCCGCCCAGATTTGTGCGAACAAAAAGATATGGTTGTTTAACTACGCTTGCCCTGTTAAAACGGTCAGTTACTTGTTAGTTCTGTTGATTCGGCATTTCAGTTAAAACGACTCATATTTTAATTTCTTTATTATATTCAATAATTACCGTAGTATGCACCTGACGAGATCAGGCGTTGTATGGGAATTAATAAATTGTGCTGTGTATTGTTTGTGTACAAGTTTGTTTTGGTTCGAGTGTTCTCGCGCTTTGAAGGTTGTGAGGTCGTTTCACAGAGTAATTCGGATGTTCTTCTGTGCCATGACGTCAAACCGTCCTACACCCTCTCTCTTCATCTCCTTCAGCCTCTCTTCGTCTCCTTCAGCCTCTCTTCATCTCCTCCAGCCTCTCTTTATCTCCTCCAGCCTTTTTTTTCCTGCGGCCTCTCTTCATCTCCTCCAGCCTGTCTTCTTCTTCCCAGCCTCTCTTCATCTCCTCCAGCCTGTCTTCTTCTTCCCAGCCTCTCTTTATCTCCTCCAGCCAGTCTTCATATCCTCCAGCCTCTTTCCTCCTCCTCCAGCCTCTCTTCATCTCCTCCAGCCTTTTTTCATCTCCTCCAGCCTCTCTTGATCTCTTTCAGCCTCTCTTAATCTCTTTATGCCTCTTTTCATCTCCTTCAGCCCATCTTTTCCTCCTCCAGCCTCTCTTCTCCACTCCCTCGTAGCTGAATGAATGAGTCGGTTGATGTGTGCAAATACGAATGAATGGACATGTGTATGCGTTATTTAATATGAGCGTTTGCCATACGTGCTTTTGCGCCTTTACCATCCGTGCTTTTGCGCTTTTACTTTATATTTATATTTATTATTTTGAGCATAACATGTTTAAAGACAAAATCCTGATATTTTCGTCCCTCCGAAGTTGGGTCGCAAATGCCCTGAGAGGGAAGGAACCAACAGTTTGCATACAAAAAAGCCCGATCTGTTAACTAGAAGTTAACCCAAATTTCAAGTTCAGGAAAAAGACTAAAATCTAGAAGTGGACGAACAACCAGAACCTTCTACCGGAGATTACTGATAGTGAACACTGGGATGAAACCAGAATACTACAACTGTTGTATGACAGATTAATAACACGTGACCTCAGATTCTGACCCTTTGAAAACACAGGTACAAGCAGAGGACCCTTGTTCACGCCTTCATGCGTTTTTGGGCATATAGGGCTAGACCTATACTTTATACACAAATCGGCACTCGGTTGGTGATGTGGTCAACATCACGCCGGCCGTCTTTATTTCCCAGGACTGCACCTGGTACCCACTCAAGGCTGGTCTACCTTGAACAAGACTTTTATGGCCTGGAGAGAATGAGGCACCTGGGTGTAACCAGAGGGTCTGGCCGGCTCACTACACCCAGGGGAAAGGCAAGACGGACATATAATCAGATTGTGACAGGTACCATCAATATTGGAACCCTGCGCTGGCTGCTGAAGATGAGGACAGGGCACGCATGGGAATGCCCCGAGTGCTGTGATGTCAATTCTTGACTCAACTCAACTCAATACCTGGAAAGAAGTCATTTTGAACCCACGACTTTTCGATCCGCAGGCGACTAGCCGCTACACCACGGCGGCTTTCCCTTTAAAAATAAAGTTAGTCTGTTCGTTCGTTCTAAATCTCCTTGTCATGACGGATTCCAAAACTAGCTACAACAAACTTCCACAGCCATAAATAGAAGCAGCTTCTCGTCTACTATACCGCTGTATTCAACGATGTTCATTGTTCAGGATTGAAGGCGCGGGGGAAAATAACAAGGGGATAAACTAATCAAGAAAGTTCCCTGTGGCTACTTCTCCCGTCTTCTAGACTGTCGAGTCGGGAAGTCAAAATGGCGACTGGAGCGGATCTAGCCCCAGGGGCGAGGTTACTGATTCATGTAGCTCAGAAAGTCTATTGCTTTGATTTTCCCTGTCGATTTTGTTTTAGCTAGGATAAATGCGATCTGTGTGTTTAATCATCACGTCTTTGTAAATTTCAGTAAGAGTTCTTCTTCTTCTTCTTCTTCTTCTTCTTCTTCTTCTTCTTCTTCTTCTTCTTCTTCTTCTTCTTCTTCTTCTTCCTCTTCTTCTTCTTCTTCTTCTTCTTCGTCGTCGTCGTCGTCGTCGTCGTCGTCGTCGTCGTCGTCTTCTTCTTCTTCGTTTTCTTTTTCTTCGTCTTCTTTCTCTTCTCCCTTCTTCTTCCTCTTCTTCTTTTGTTTCCCTTCTTCCTCTTCGTCTATTTTTTTTTTTTTTTGCGTTCGCCTTTAATGTATTAGACTTGTTGTATCACAGCTTACAACTGGACTACGATTTTTAAGCGTTTCGGTCCATCACACTCGAGTTCAGTAACGCACTATCAAACACCAAGGGAACAACAGCAAACATCAGATCTAATGAGAAACAGAAGACGAAATGGTTTGGTCACCTTGTTAAAATACAGACAGGGCAACTACGAACACAGTCGTTACAAATGACAAGATCTGATTTCAAAGCAGGAGGTCGCCATAGGAAATTATGGACTGATTACAGAGCTTCCTCATCAGCACGAAGGGACAGTAGCCAGTGCTGTCTATGAAGTAACTGACTGCAGACCCTTTGTTCCCACGGAACTAAACGACAGAAGTGGAGATTTGACATGTTGATAACTTAATAAGACACATCCATACACAAGAGGGCTGCGTTGTCTCGAGGCACGGTGTCCGCCTCTAGTGCTAGAGGTCCGGGGCTTAAGTCCATTAGTATCGGAACTCTTCGCTGGCTGCTGAAGATGGGGACGGAGCGCTTATGGGAATGCCCCGAGTGCTGTGATGTCGGTTCTTGAATCAAATCAAATCAAATCAACGGGGTTTAAGTCCAAACGAAGGCTGTGATGTTTTCACATAGACTTCTAGTAATTTCCACTGATCTGAGTTGTAAAACCGGACGCCCGTGTGTATTGTTGCGCACGTTAAAAAAAATCCACAGACAGCTGGAAATCGAAAAGAGTAGCCTAACGGCGCTGTCTGGGCAAAATTTGGACTTTAAAATCTACCCAAAAAGTATTTCAGGATCCCCGCCGGTGCAACAGAGTTCGTGCAGTGCGCTGAGATTCTTCGGACTCAGGCTTGAGTTGTAAAAAGA
>CAJHNH020000513.1:804482-871982 GCA_905116865.2 Candidula unifasciata | reverse complement strand
GGAAGGATAATCCTCCCCTCGTCACTATGTGCTCCAACAAACACAGGAAGGAACCCTGGTGTGAACTGAAAATTCTTCACCTTCTGGTCCTCCTGATGGTCTGGAGGTTTACTCCATTCCTCTTTAAAAAGAGGAGCTTGCACAGGGCATTGACGAAAAGGCTCAACAGGAACCAATGTCGTAAAACACTCATTTAATGAAGTGTGCCCTGGCTTCACTCTCAGGACAGAGTTACACTCTGACAAGAGTTGTTCTATAGCTTGTTTCTGAGAGACAGAGAGAGTTGGGTTAACCTCTACATCTTTATAGGTCTCCCTGGGGTGAAGAGGATATTCCACAGCTGTGGCTTCTCCACCTTCCACCTCCATAGGTACAGAAAGTGTCAAGAGGGTCGGTGTGTCACTTACCTCTCTCTCGTTGTATTTCCGGAGGAGATTAATGTGATAGACCTTTGACTTACCTTTAATGTTGATCTTATAATGGATCCGGGATATCTTCTCTACCACCGTATAAGGGCCTCCCCAAGCTAACTCTAACTTAGACTTCCCTGATGGTAGCAGCAAAAGAACCCTATCTCCAACCTCAAGACATCGTTCCTTCGTCTTCCGGTTGAAATGTGCAGCGTACCTCTTACGTGCACGAATCAAGTTCTCTTTAGCCAGGTCCCACCCTAGCTTTAACCTTTCCTTGAGTTCCTGCACATACTGTGAAATGGTTTTCAAGGAATCATCTGCCCTTTCGTCTGTCCATGTCTTCCTGAGAATGGCCAAGGGTCCAGAAATGTGTCTTCCGAACACCAAGGTCGCAGGTGGAAATCCAGTAGAGGCATTGGGTACTTCCCGGTAGGCGAATAGTGCTGCAGACAGATACTCGTCCCACCTCTCTGGCTTTTCCTGTGTTAATCTTCTCAGAAGCGATACCAACGTTCCATTGAACCGCTCATTCTGGCCGTTCGCTTGGGGTCGGTATGGACTGGTGCAAATGTGTTGAGACTTGATTATCTGAAACACCTCCTCCATTAGTTTCCCTCTAAACTGAGATCCATTGTCTGTCAGTATCTGCGAAGGGAATCCCACTCTTGTGAAAATGCTCATCAATGCCTCTGCCACAGTCTTACTGTCAATCCTCCGAAGTGCAACCGCCTCCGGATAACCTGAACAACAGTCGACCAAGGTCAATATGTAAGCATTCTTCTTCTTTGTGAGAGGAAGTGGTCCCACCAAATCGACCGCCACTCTTTCAAAAGGTGTGGAGGTGACAGGGGTTTCCCCCAGTCCGACTGGTGCATTCCTGCCTTTGGGAGCTACCTTCTGGCACTCCGGACAGGATTTGACATAACGCATGATATCTGCTGACATACCTGGCCAAAAGTAATGACAGGCAATGCGTTGTGTCGTTGCATGAATTCCCATATGGGCACTATAGGCTATAGTGTGCCCCATCTGGAGAATCTGCTGTCTATATGTTTTGGGTACTACAAGCTGACTGTGCTCTGTATACTTGTCACTTGCCCATCTGTAAAGTAACTTACCTTTCATGAAGAATTCTTTCTTCAAAGGGGGATTGTGACTTGCAGTTAACTTTTTAAAACATGCCCTAAGAGTTGGGTCACTACTTTGGGCCACCTTAATTTCCTCAGGAAGAGGATTTACATGAGGAGAATCCTCTAAGGCACTTTTATGTTGTGCTCGGGTGGTCACCGCAGCAAAATGCTCTGAAGGTTTCTTCGGCTCTGCTAAAAATACATAAGTAGCACCAAGAATTAAATCAAAGGTACAGTGTTCAAGCACTGCAGCCTCAATTACCCCCGAGACATACTTTGAATGGACCTTAATCTTAGCAATAGGCAAGTTTAAAGGTTTAGCATCCAATGTGGCACATTGGAGCTTTATGAATCTGCCAGTATACTGATCAGGTTTTACAAACTCTGGCCTCACCACACAGCCGTATGACAAACCACTATCATACAGACAATTTAAAGAATATCCGTTAGCCCAGACCCTCTCTACCACAGGTGGCCTATTGGAACCATTGTACAACTTTTCCTGGGTAGAAGGTACTACAGTAGACAACAAAGCTGATACTTGTAAATTCCCTGACTGTTTGGATTTACATTCCTTAGTCCAGTGGTTATTATTCTTACAAATATGGCAGTAAGGCTTTTTAGGGCCATTAAATGGTTGTCTATGTTGTGTTCCCTGAACTTTCGAGGGGTTCTGGGGTTGTGCTTGGGATGAATTCTTTTTAGGGGATTCATTTGGATGGGTTTTATGACCATTACCATTATATTTCCCTTGGCCCTGGGCCTTGGGTTTCCCACCTATACACACTTCTTTATGTGCCATCTCATACCTCTCAGCATACATCAACATCTCACTCAGTCTGTCAGCACCATTTTCCGTCAGGAAGGTTTGCATAGGTCGAGGTAATGTCTCTCGGAGTTGTTCCGTTAGGACCATCTCCTGTAAATCTTCAAAAGAAGAGGAGTATCCAGACATTTCCCTCCACCTGGTCAAATATCCCTGAAGGCGACTGGCGAACTGAGGATAGTTCTCCCCTGTCATCTTTCTCTCATTTCGGAACTTCTGTCTGTATGTCGCAGCATTAAGTTCGAAACGTTTCAGCAAAGCCTGACACAATGCATCATAATCAGTCTCAGTACCGGTGGGCATCCGTTGATGAATCTCGTATGCCTCACCCCTCAAACCTTGAGCCAACTTCAGCGTGTACATATTCCTTTCCAAGTTGTACAAAGATGCCAATTTACCAAATCGGTCTAGGTACTGTTCAATATTTTCAGCCTTCGGGTCGAAGACTGGCATAGGAAAGTTCATCGCTTGAGCTGAGCTACTGTGCGTTGATGCACCATCAATATCAGGTGTTGGAGATCTGGGTCTATTACCCTCTCTCTGAGCCTGAAGTTCCAATTCTCTTAACCTCACCTCCTGTTCCAATCTCATTCTTTCTGACTCCCTCTCAGACTCAATTCGGAGTCTCTCAGATTCCATTCTGAGTCGCTCAGTTTCTTGAATTCTCTCAGATTCAATCCTGAGTCGTTCGGTTTCTTGCACCCTCTCAGATTCTATTCGGAGTTTTTCGCTTTCCTTCTCTGCCTCAATTCTGAGTCTCTCAGCCTCACGGGCTTCCATCCTCATCTCACGTTCCGTTGTTTTAATCCACTCGGTCATTTCTTTACCCTCCAATCCCATCTGGACAGCCATGTCCTTCAATTCCTGTATGGAAATTTTTGACTGCGACATGCTGTCTTGTCAATCTAACAGTCCACAACAAAATATATTGTCACCAACAATGTAAATATAATCAACAATAGATTAATTTATCACCACCAACCAAGGTTGTACCTAACCCACTGTACTTGGACACCACAAAACACCACAATGATTACAAATCACTCCTAGGAGTATAATCTAAGAACTGACCCAGAATGGTCACAATGGCCAAGGCCATAACAAAAAACAAACACTGAACAACTCCTGGCCAAGATCACCAGCAAATCTAAAGACTGAACAGTGTAAACAAACAATCCCACGACGAGACCACAGATTTTTGGTGATATGTTGTTCTGTCACATATCACTCCTGTCGCGTGCCTAATGTAAGGATTTCTCCTTCAGAACCAACAGCACTCAGAGATAATTATGTTGAGTCGTTTGGCGCGTATTGGTTTAAGGGATTCCCCGTGGCCAATATACGCTCAACTTATCTCTGGAGTAGGGGAACTCAAGTATTGGCACTACAAAATATGTCAGTATATGAATACAATATTTCTAGGCACACTTGGCTGGACACCCCCACTACTTACTAAAGAAAGCCCCCAGGTTATGATACTTCATTATCATAACCATGTTAACACATATAATGAAGATACATACACACACAACTGCTAAACACTTAAAAAGATGAAATAGAGAAACCAAAGTCAGCCATGAAAATGAATGCATGTAATCAGTAATATATATATACATTAAAAATATAGAGAAGCAGATGCCAGATTTCTATAGCTGGGTTCCAGGATACAATGTCTAGATCACCAAAATTACACAGACAGAAGGTCCTGAAGATGACACATTGTCATCATTGGGAAACATAGGAGCTGTGATGTAAAAAAAAAGCACATGAAGCATCAAACTTAGCTTCCTCTTCCTGTCTATGATGCCTCCCTCCTCTCCGGATGATTCGACTGTCTTTGACTCTGGGAATTCTGCTCCACTGGATCAAATAGTCAGAGAGTACCTCACCGTAGAGGACAAAATACTGCACTGGTACTTAGCAAGTCTCTATCACCAAGTAGAACACACACTGTTTTTGAGCTACACTAAGCTCTAGCACTGGTAGGCTGTTTGAGGTACAATCTCCCACATGTTGGAGATGTCAGGAACCTTCACAGGTGTTAGCTGGTGGGTAGGTGGTTTATGGTTTATGGGTGTATGGTTGGTGGGTGTTGGTTGGACTGTGAAACTTCTGCCAGCTCCTCACAAAGGATTTATCCCAAGCATATACAAAAACTGAGACATTCCAGATCGCCTTGAAAATTGAAATTATACAGGCATAGATTGACACGTCTGGACGCTTAGAAGCTGGCAAAGAGAATAGCGTCACTTAGACACCTCAGGCGTTGGTAAAAAAAAGAAGTCCCTAGTATACATGGGCAAGGAGTGCATCGGTTTCTAAGAAACCTCAATTAACTCCTCTAATATATATCAAAGATATATACATTTAAAAGTGGAGTTTAGTTAAAGTAACCAGAAAAGGTAGACATAATAATGTTGTCCAATAAAGGCCTATATATATATATAGATATAAGGGACTATATCTTTCCGGGCGAGTCCAAGTTTGAATTTTGTGAAGATTTACAGGTAAGTTAGGTTACCAGTCTTACAAACTGATGCGGAATGGCTTATCATTTCACGACACTGGGAGAAATGTGGCTTTTCTGCCTACCCCCGGGAGTGAACCCGCACCACAAGGAGTCGTCACCCGGCTGCCGCGAAAGTCAGGTTTAACCAACTTCGCTAGAGAGCCGGGCTTACTGTCCTTATGGCGGCGTCTGTAGCTTAGTCGTTGCGAATGCTCTTCGTAATGCCGAGGTGCCGGGTTCGATCCCAGCTACGGGCATTGCGCTTTGCGTTGGTTTCGACAATGGTATCGAGAGCTGACCGTTTAGAGCAGTGGCAAACTACTGGATGTAAAATTTGCCTAGAAAAACTGCAACAGCCAAAAAAATACTGGGGTTGGTTCTGCAATGTCCTGTAAAAGATACGCAGCTAGCTTTAACTGTCCTTTAGTTTTTTTTTTTTTTTTTTAGTTTTTTTTTTTTTAATTAACTAATTAAAATTCCAACGTCTTAGAGAATCAATAAATTATTTTTCTAATAATTGAATTGCGTTGTCAAAAATATAAGCAACTATCTGTTTACAGCTGGGCTTTAGTTTACTAAGTTACCGTTAGGGGCCTTGTTATAACATGACTTTGTTTGTTTGTTTGTTTTAGTATCCAGAAGCCATAACTTGTTAACCCTTAGGCTCGGTATTATGGATATCGCAACCTTTCGGCCTTGATTTCATTGTAAATACCGTAAATCTGGGAGAAATGTGGCTTTTTTGCCTACACCCGGAAGTGAACCCGGACCACAAGGAGTTCGTCACCCGGTCATCGCGTAATCCGGTTTAGCCAACTACGCTAGAGAGCCGGGCATACCATGACTTTAAATTGGGTTTCTTTGACACATGTAACAAGTAAAGTAAAGGACCTTTTCCCACGTCTTCTGACGTATTGGGCATATAGGGCTTGACCTATATTTTATAGATCAATCGGCACTAGGTGGGATTCGGTCAACATCATGCCGGCCGCCTTTATTTCCCAGGAGTTTACCTGGTATCCGCTCAAGACTGGGTCGACCTGGTCGCCAAGGCCATTTTTGAAAAAAAATCCGGGGCCCGTCACGACCCGAACTCACGACCTTCCGATTCGCAGGAGAGAGTCTAGTGGCTACACCACCGGGGCTTCCCTTCTGGGACCTCACCCTGTGGGATTCTTATGCAAGCCATGACCAGTGTTGCCACTTTGGATGTTTTACATCCAGATTTAGATATTTTCCCTTGCATTTAGATGGCGTTTTTGACGTTTAGATAGTAGATGTTTTTCTAGATGATTTTTTATTTGGAGTGAAGAAACAAGATGAAATTTGACCTCTTAAATGCTGTCTTGACAATAAAATTCGGCCTGATAAAAGTAGGAAAAGGCTGTTCCACTTATCAGCTCCCTGACTGGGTATTAAAAGAAACTGGAACAGCTAAAGCATACCAGAGTCATTTTGGATCTAAAGCTTCAACTTCATCATCCATGCTAAATTTATCCTGTGGATCTTGTAAGGCAGACTTCAGTAAAGATGAGAACATGATTCTATAGGGTAAGTCATATCAATTGCTATGTAATTTGTGACTCTTTTCCATCTGGATGTTTTTTGTCGATTTTTTCCACGCAAATGTAGATGTTTTTAGAATTTTTTTGACTCTGCTTTGGATGTTTTTTGTTCAAGAAAAGTGGCAACACAGGCCATGACGCTTTGTACTTTGTGCCCACTCAATGCTGATTGGTCTGTAAAAATATGGGATGCTCTTTCCGTATGCCCGATGCGCCTATGGTACAAAAAGGGATAAAAATGCACCTAGTCAAGTATATCACCGCTTAGACTGATGACTATACTAGGCACAGGCTCTGAAGCACCGGTGAGGATACTGAAATACTTAGGGTAGATTTTTAACTCCACATTTTGCGCGGGCAGTGCCGTTAGGCTACTCTTTTCAGTTTCCAACTACCAAGAGATTTTCTACGTCAGCAGCAATACACATGGGTGTCCGATCTCACTACCCAGAGACCAGGGGGAATTGCTAGAAGTTCAAGTCCAAATGAAAAAATCCTAGCCCTTACCGGGAATCGAACCCGAAACCTCTAGCACTCGAGGCGGACACCATGCATCGAGACCACAAAGCCCCCTATTTAGAGTTGAACGAGGTGTTTGGGGCCTACCTTGTTGGTCTGCCATCCAGAAAAAACTATTATGAGGGTTTGGTCAGCGTTTGAGAATAGGAAGACCAAGAAAGACTTGGTTACAGAACCTGACTGCACTGGCCTTAGGCATGCAACCATGAAGTCCATCGCAACTGACCGGCAAAAGTGGAGAAAGCTGATCAGACAGTCAACTGAAACCGGTGACCCAACGATACGTATTGTTACGGGATAATATTGATGATGATGATGATGATGATGATGATGATGATGATGATGATGATGATGATGATGATGATGATGATGATGGTAAGCGTTTAGATAGCAGTTTAGAGGGGAGAAATCGATCAATAATCTATATGATCAGTTATTTGTCTCTTTTCAGTCTACGACTTATGTAGTCGGCGTCCGGAGCTTATGCGTTGCGAACGTGCTTCATAATGCCGGAATGCCGGGTTCGATCCCATCTAGTTGTAAAATTTGCATAGAAAAACCACAACAGCTAAAAAAAAATGCTGGAGTTGGTTCTGCAATGGATACGCAACTAACTTTTTAACTTATGTAATGCATATAAAGTAAATGCTTATTGTATTTTTTTTTTATTGTTAGATACAATATAGTTTACCCTCTTCAATACTCGCAAAAGTTATAACTGCGGTTGATGTTTAAGTGTACATTTTTATTTTGAAATATAATTGTAATATATATATATATATATATATATATATATATATATATATATATATATATATATATATATATATATATATATATATATATATATATATATATATATATTAGGGCTGTACCGAATAGTAATTTTCTCTTTTCGGCCGAATACGGATAGTGTATAGTGTATAGAATATATCTAAATACAAAAAAAAAAAAAAAAAACACAATAATGTCAAATGTACGCTGAACCTTTACTTCACATAAAGTAGCACAGAATAGTCATCTTCTTCTTTAGCATTCTGAGCCCTTGAGGTTTACTGCTGCAGATATCACTCGTCTCCATTCATCTCTCTGGCTGGCCTTCTCTTCACAATTTGTGACACATTATTTGCAGGTCTGGCTGGAGATAATCTCTCAAACTTTTTTTTTTTTTTTGCCTCATGGTCTACGCCCATTCCATTTTAGTCTGTTAGCTCTCATTATGCCAGTGATCAATGGTGATTTAAACAGATTATGTGTTACGTTGTTGCTTCTTACCCTCCACTCCTCGCTGTTAGCATCTTTGATGGGTTCAAAGATTTGTTGGAAGACTGTTTTCGAAAATCTGTAATAAGGCTTCATCTCTTTTATTTCTGCTTCAAGTTTTAGAGCCCTATAAAAAACGACTGGTCTTATCAACGTTTTATATATTTTGATCTCGGTGTTGCAAGACAGCATTTTGACTTTAGCAGATTTTGAAGGGCATTGTATACTTTTCTTCTAGATTGTATTCTAGATTGTATTTCTTCTCTCAGCATGTTGGAGCAGTTGAAGTTTGCACACAAGTACTTATATGTCTCCGTTCGTTTGATTTTCATATTATCGACTTGGATGTGGCCGGAGTTTATATTTTTTCCATGTCTAGTTAGTATTCGTACAAAAATTGTAAACATTTAAAAACGTGTTTTGCATCCTTCAGTCAGTCTCAAACGCTTTGGGATGCCGGGTTCGATCCCAGCTGCTGGCCATGCGCCTTGTGTTGATTTCGACACTGGTATCAAGAAAACCGACTGTCCAGAAAGCAATGGCAAACTACTGGACGTAAATTTGCTTAGAAAAACCACACAACAGCCAGGGGTTATTGAGGTTGGTTCTGCAACGTCCTGTAAATAATACGCAACTAACCTAAAATATATAAAACTGCATGGACCTTATATCAAACCCAATGGTATTTTTGTTACGTTAGTGTAACCTGGCTTTTTATTATCACTACATTATAAGGAACTGTATTAAAGTGTCGCGGCATTAGGAAGGTTGAGAACCACTGACCTAAGCCATAGCTGATGGGGAAATTAAATTGTTATTGACTGAGTGTTGACTGGCTAGGAATTTACATTATACAATGTTTATTTTTCTTGTTATCTCCCTTACCACACTTTCTATCTATGTGAAGTAACCTATTTGTCTAGCTCTGCTTCTATTTTGTCCCTGTGGCAGGGTTTTCTGTGGTGCACTATCTGGTGGTAGTTTTCACACATATCCGAACCATTTGATCTGTTAGCGTTTGGTGTAGTTTAGTACTGGATCCATCCCAACTTCCTTCCTGATACTATCATTTCCGACCATCTCTTCTGATAACATTTGGGATTCGTCGTAGACACAGAAACAGCTACTTAAACACATAAACAGCTACTTAAACACATAAACAGCTACTTAAACACATAAACAGCTACTTAAACTTAAAAACAGCTACTTAAACTTAGAAACAGCTACTTAAACTAAAAAAAACAGCTACCTAAACGCAGAAACAGCTACTTAAACTCAGAAACAGCTACTTAAACTCAGAAACATCTACTTAAACACAGAAACAGCTACTTAAACACAGAAGCAGCTACTTAATTTAAACACAGAAACAGCTACTTAATTTAAACATAGAAACAGCTACTTAAACACAGAAACAGCTATTTAATTTAAACACAGAAACAGCTGCTTAAACATATAAACAGCTACTTGAACACAGAAACAGCTACTTAAACGCAAAAACACCTACTTAAACACAGAAACAGCTACTTAAACACAAAAACATCTACTTAAACACATAAACAGCTACTTAATTTAAACATAAAAACAGCTACTTAAACACAGAAACAGCTACTTTAACAGAAACAGCTACTTTAACACTGAAACAGCTACTTAAACACAGTAACAGTTACTTAAACACAGAAACAGCTACTGACACACAGACACTGCTACTTGAACACAGAAAAAGCTACTTAAAAACAGAAAAAGCTAGTTAAAAACAGAAACAGCTACTTAGTTTTAACACAAAAACGTCTATTCAAAAACATAAACAGTTACTTAAATTTAACACAGAAACAGCTACCTAACACATTAACATCTAGATGATTAAACCACGAAAACAGCTAGACAAAACACATAAACAGCTACTTTTTTTTTAAATACAGAAACAGCTGCCTAAACGCAGAAACATCTGCTTAATTTAAACACAGGAACAGCTACTTAATTTAAACACAGAAACAGCTACTTAAACACAGAAACAGCTACTTAAACACAGAAACAGCTACTTGAACACAGAAACAGCTACTTAAACACAGAAACAGCTACTTAAACACAGAAACAGCTACTTGAACACAGAAACAGCTACTTGAACACAGAAACAGTTACTTAAACACAGAAACAGCTACTTAAACACATAAACAGCTACTTGAACACAGAAACAGCTACTTAAACACAGAAACAGCTACTTGAACACAGAAACAGCTACTTGAACACAGAAACAGTTACTTAAACACAGAAACAGCTACTTAAACACATAAACAGCTACTTAAACACAGAAACAGCTACTTAAACACAGAAACAGCTACTTGAACACAGAAACAGCTACTTGAACACAGAAACAGCTACTTAAACACAGAAACAGCTACTTGAACACAGAAACAGCTACTTGAACACAGAAACAGCTACTTGAACACAGAAACAGCTACTTAAACACAGAAACAGCTACTTAAACACAGAAACAGCTACTTAAACACAGAAACAGCTACTTGAACACAGAAACAGCTACTTGAACACAGAAACAGCTACTTGAACACAGAAACAGCTACTTGAACACAGAAACAGCTACTTAAACACAGAAACAGCTACTTAAACACAGAAACAGCTACTTGAACACAGAAACAGCTACTTGAACACAGAAACAGCTACTTAAACACAGAAACAGCTACTTAAACACAGAAACAAAGACATATGTAGATAGTAGTGTATTTGCTGAATCCGATGCCACAAAATTAACATTGTAAGCGGATGCGACATCTTTTGATTGTCCTATCTGAAGTGTTCATCCTACAGATTGCAGTCCTGGGAGAGACAAAGTACTTACAGCTGCATAACTGGGCAGTTGTTTTTGACATCCCCGATGTGGAGGTGGGGTTTGGTGGTGGTTGGAGGGGGGGGGGGTTCTCCGTGGCAAAGTGGTCAAGCCGTTTGAACCGCGCCCTGAAGGTGGTGGGTTCGTTTCATGGCGGCGCCCGTTCAGTTAACGGGTGCAATTTTAACGAAGCTCTCTGCGGATCATCGCCGGAGCTACGGAGGACGTGCTTTGTGCGACGCTCACGGCAGGTGGTTAGCTGTTCTGCGGAGAGAGACCGAACCATATCAGATAAAAACCCAGTGCAATGAAGTCGATCCTCCCACCTGTACCTTTACCTTTTGGCGACCCATCTGAACTGGTCCGTGGCATACTGGTGGGGCCATGGTCCACCGTTGGAAGAACACTGATGTAAAATACACATAATCAACACAGTTGTATTGACTCATTGATGTTCCAAGACTTTCCTTCAAAGTAAACACAGTTTGTGCTATCATGTGTTCAATGTTAAATTAAGAATCGACATCATAGCACTCGGGACACTCCCATAAGTGCTCAGCTCCCATCTTCAGCAGCAAGCAAAGAGTTCCAATTTCGATGGTGCCAGTAACCGTCTGATTGTATATCCTTTCCTTTCCCTGAGTGTTGAGCGTCGGCCAGATTCCCCTGGTAACTCCTCACAGCGCCATTCACCTCAGACCGTAAAAATACATCTGCGCCTCCGTACTGTTTACTCGCTCCGTTAAGGGCCCTCACAATATCTAACTTGTCATACACCAGTTCACCACTAAGTGGTGCAGAACCAGCCAATCTATATGCCTGTTTATTTCCCACCACACCAGCATGACCTGAAGAAAATATCCAAAGGATGCTAACTTCCCGGGACCTCTGAAGTGATGCTTGCCACTCTGCATGAAGCATACCTGTTTTTACCTTTCTCAGCATGCTCTGTGAGTCAGTAACAATTAGAATGTGCTGTAGAAGCAAGTGGAGGAGGCAGGGACTTGAAGATAATCTCTTCCACGGTTTGACTCTTGTACCACTTTCTAAAAGCCACGCAAACGTTTTTTTTTTTTTTTTTCTATATCACCTTTAAACCACTTGTCCCCTGGTACCACCATGATCGTGAAAAACGTTTATCACCCTAAAAGCCAGTGTTGCCACTTTTCTTTGACCAAAAGCATCCAAAACGGAGTCAAAAAATATCTAAAAACATCTAAATTTGCGTAGAAAACATCTTGAAAAAACATCCAAATGAAAAGAGTCACAAATTACATAGCAATTGATATGACTTACCCTATAGAATCATGTTCTCATCTTTACTGATGTCTGCCTTACAAGATCCACAGGATAAACTTAGCTTGGATGGTAAAGTTGAAGCTTCAGTTCCAAAATGACTCTGGTATGCTTTAGCTGTTCCAATTTCTTTTAATACCCAATCCGGTAGCTGACAAGTGGAACAGCCTTTTCCTACTCTTATCAGGCCGAATTTATTGTCAAGACAGCTTTTAGGAAGTCAAATTTCATCCTGTTTCTTAGGTTAGATTTGATAGATTCACTCAAAATAAAAAACATCTAAAAAAACATCTACCATCTAAACGTCAAAAATGCCATCTAAATGCAAGGAAAACATCTAAATCTAGATGTAAAACATCCAAAGTGGCAACACTGCTCAAAGCCACAAAGCTAATACCATACTACTTGTTCAGATCAATCAGTGTTGCACTTACTCAACCTGAAAATTGAAATTGGCGTCCTCCGGGTAGTGTGGCTGGCACCACTTGATAAGATTAGGATCGGCGGCTTTAAATCAGTGGTTCTTAACCTTTCTAATACCACCACCCTTTAATACAGTTTCTCATGTTGTGTTGACCGTAACCATAACATTCTTTTCGTTGCTACTGTATAAATTCAGTAACTATGTGTTTTCCAATGGTCGTAGGCGACCCCTCTGAAAGGGACGTTTGACCCCCGAAAGGGACGTTTGACCCCCGAAAGGGACGTTCCACCCCCGAAAGTGACATTTGACCCCCGAAAGGGTCGCGACAAAAAGGTTGAGAACCGCTTCAAAAAATGTATTTTCTGTTCGCGATATTCGGGTGTGCGGGGTAATGAGCACGACTGGCTGCTGCCGATCTTCCGGGTGATAAACTAGTTATTTTAAGATAAAGCAGACGATGTGAAGGCTGTCGGATCAAATAGGCAATGCAGAAGTACAGACAAGCGTCAACAAATTGAAAGACTGATTTAACCGGGGAAAGGGGGGGGGGGGTATACCATTAATAAGAAGCCTGTTCACTGGCTGTCGAGGGAAAAACGGAGCATATATGGGCTTGTCGTGATTCATCAGATGGCTTATCTTGTATCTTTGCATAGCCATTTATTTTCTTTGCCTTACCAGTGCTTGTCTCCCCTAAGTGTCTTGTCTTTCATTGACCTGCTGCAATAGACTTTCCACCCCACTTAGCTCACAGCACCATGGGTGCTGTCTCGAAGAACACATTAGGGGTACTCACGAGGGTGGGGGAAGGTATATTGTAGGAGAGGGACTCAGTGGGCATAAGTCTTGTTGATAATGATAATAATAATAATAATAATAATCAGAAAAAGAAACTGAGGAAGGATGAAAAAAATAAGACAAACAATCAGGAGAAGAAGAAAAAGAAGAAGAAGAAAAAGAAGAAGAGAAGAAGAAAAAGAAGAAGCAGAAGAAGAAGAAGAAGAAGAAAAGAAGAAGAAGAAGAAGAAGAAGAAGAAGAAGAAGAAGAAGAAGAAGAAGAAGAAGAAGAAGAAGAAGAAGAAAGAAGAAGAAGAAGAAGAGGAGGAGGAGGAGGAGGAAGAAGAAGAAGAAGAAGAAGAAGAAGAAGAAGAAGAAGAAGAAGAAGAAGAAGAAGAAGAAGAAGAAGAAGAAGAAGAAGAAGAAGAAGAAGAAGAAGAAAAAGAATAGGAAGAAAAAGAAGAAGAAGAGGAGGAGGAGGAGGAAGAAGAAGAAGAAGAAGAAGAAGAAAAAGAAGAAGAAAAAGAAGAAGAGGAAGAGGAAGAAGAAGAAGAAGAAGAAGAAGAAGAAGAAGAAAGAAGAAGAAGAAGAAGAAGAAGAAGAAGAAGAATAAGAAGAAGAAGAAGAAGAAGAAGAAGAAGAAGAAGAAGAAGAGGAAGAAGAAGAAATAATTTGTTGAATGGGAAAAAATATAACAATATATTTGAAATATTATGAAATGTGTACAAAGCAACCTAATAGAAAACGTCTTTATATCATTAGAGAGGCAGCATAATGCTATGCATTTTAGCTGAGGATCAGCCTACCCCTCCCCCCCCCGCCCCCTCCCCACCATACCCACTCTGCACGCCCTAAAATAATTTGGGGGCCCTCTAAGGCCTAAGCCCCCAAGGTTCTGGCGCCCCTACTTACTACCATGTGTGCCCAGTCCCATCTCCCATTTCTCCGTTTAAGATCCCCCCACAATCTGCTATTCCATTACCCTCGTCTAACCCTTGGGAGATTCCAATGTCCCCGGGCAACATAGAAATATTGATCCATTCTGGAACTAAGTGTCCAGACTTCGTGCTTTCATGGAAGGAGAATGGAGAAGAAAAGAAAAAAAGCTCCGCCATCTTTTATCGACCATAAATTGTAAAGATTGAAAATGAATTTATCTTTTCAATCGCTGTCATTTTTAAAAAGCTTTTTATATCCAGTTTAAGCATTTCTTAATGGACTTCTAATAGTGGCTGGAATTGGGAGACAGGGTTTATAATACAGAAGTCGCCGTGGTACTAGAGTTTGTTATAATAACTTGGTCTGGATTATTATCTCCAGTACCTCTCTATAATAACCTGATCTGGATTATAATCTCCAGTACCTCCCTATAATAACCCAGTCTGGATTATAATTTCCAGTAGCAACTGCTTTTTTGTATTTCAGAAATTGTCAATCCGGTGGTTTCTAGGCCTCATAAAATAGAAGTAATAAATCTTAACAGAGCTTTTAAATTCAACGCATAACAGTAACATCTTCTTTTCTTAACTTTTGGAATGTCTCAAAGCGCCTGGGCAGGAAGAGCTCTCTTGAACGGGCCCTTCTGTTCGCTTCGTGTATAGTACTTTTTAGTGTCTTTGATATTTATGCAGTCCACTTTCTGCGTGGTCGAATTCTGGCTCTGATACCGTTGTATCTGTATAATATTGCTCTCTGTGGTGCCCTGTTTGGTGCCAATCCTTTTACGTGGCCAAACCACTTAATTTGTGCATTCCCATATCACTTAACATAACGGTGTTATTATCGAATCTTTTACTTCGTCCAGTTTCTAAAGTAAAGTAAAGTAAAGATCCCTTTTCACGCCTTAGGGCGCATTGAGTATATGTGAATAGCTTCCGTATTTTTACAGACCAGTCGGCACTAGGTGGGTAATGTGGACAGCATTACGCTGGCCGTCTTTACTTCCTCAGGAAATACATCCTGGTACCTTTTTTAGGCTGGGTCGACCTGCGACGCCTCATTCCATGATACAAATCCACGCAGTCAGCAGTAGGTTTCGATCGCTGTACGTTGGAATTACGAGTCGGACACGCAACACCCAAGCCACGGAGGCCGCTATCCCATTTCTAGAATTAGTAAAAAATTTATCAATAATAATTTAGTACCTTTATTAGTCAGTATCACTAACCAGTAAGTATCATTAACCAATCAGTATCATTAACCAATCAGCATCGTTGACCAGTCAGTACCATTGACCAATCAGTACCATTGACCAATCAGTAACATTCACCAATCAGTACAATTCACCAATCAGTACCATTCACCAATCAGTACCATTGCCCTGTCAGAACCATTCACCAATCAGTACCATTGACCAGTCAGTACCATTGCCCTGTCAGAACCATTGACCAATCAGTACCATTGACCAGTCAGTACCATTGCCCTGTCAGAACCATTGACCGATTAGTACCATTGACCAGTCAGTACCAATGACCAATCAATACCTTTAGGTTTTAAGATTTTAACAATGTATCAACATCATGGATGAAGGGTAGTAATCCATAAGTGCTCCGTTCTACGTTATAACGAAAAATTGCGACCCATCTTATGATGGTGGAAGAAAAAAAAACTATTATACCACAAAATCCATTTTCAATATGTGTGTGTGTATTTTTTTTTTTTTTTTTCAGTATTTAAAAAAAAAGTCTATTTTTAGTGCATGCGTCGCGAGTCACTTTGTCTGTATAAAATGTGGTCGCAACTCGAAAACAGTTTGGAACCGCTGTATCAACACTTTAGACAGCGAAGAGATCCGTTGCCCTTTTTTTTTTTTTTCAATTTGATTTATAATTCATTAGCATTCCCGAATCTTTAACGAATGAGTTTCTTACCTTTCCAAACATCACATACGGATTTCATTAACACATCTATGCCAATACTAAATCTTTGAACCGCCTCTGTGTTTTCTAAACATCACACAGATTTCATTACTAAATTACTATACCCGTATTATCTTGAAAGCGTTTCTCCTTATTTTCTTCCTACTCGTCGTTCTTCTTCTTCTTTTTCTTCTTCTTCTTCTTCTTCTTCTTCTTCTTCTTCTTCTTCTTCTTCTTCTTCTTCTTCTTCTTCTTCTTCTTCTTCTTCTTCTTCTTCTTCTTCTTCTTCTTCTTCTTCTTCTTCTTATTCTTTTCGGTTTTATATGTTTTATTTATTATTTACAGATGGACTGCGATATCTGCTCCTTTCCATCCTACACATTCGATTTTAGCCAAAGTATAATTAGTCGCCATTTACGACTTGCTTAAGGAGCAGGGAGTCTATACTTTTTGGTCCCCCAAAAATTGGCCCCGGAACCTACACTTTCAACTTTCAGCTCCCGAGAACATTCCTTTATTCACCCTAAGTTCTGCTTCTGTTCGTATTCTATGTCACTTATTTCTGCACATTGATAAGTAGGTAGGTGGTTTTGCTGGTGGGGGGGGGGGGGTAGGGGGGATCGTAACGTTCAACCAGTATCTCCGAAGGGGGAGCTTTAGGTTATAATTGTGACTAGGTTATTTGCGCCATATAAAAATACTATTAGCATTGCACGCCACCATAAGCCCTGACAGAGTCCGTGCAATGATGATGCGATCAAAGAAGAGAACCAGATACTGTCCCGACTGGCGACAAAGTTGTCTACCGGCGAGCCAATGGGCAACCCGGTAGCCGATGTGTGCATATTGATTTAATTTCTATTTTGTTAGACTTATCTGCACCCCACCCTCTCCCTCCCCCTCCCCCAATCACCTACTAGTCTCACTTTCACCGACATGTTTTAAAAATCAACTCTCCCCTCGTCACCCCATTTAGCACACAACTCCCATCAATATTTGTGCCCAGTCCCATCTCCCATTTCTCCGTCTCAGATTCTCCACAATCTGCTATTCCATTACCCTCGTCTAACCCTTGGGAGATTCCAATGTCCCCGGGCAGCAGAAAAATATTGATTCATTCTGAAACTAAGTGTCCAGACTTCATGTTTTTTACGGAAGACACACACACACACGCACACGCGCATGCGCGCACACATACACACACACACACACAAAATAACTCGGCAATGTAAAATAGACCATGCAATGTACATGTTGAAAAAAATGATAATAAATTTCTATTTTCAATCGTTGTCATTTTTTAAGAAGCCAAAGAAATTCTTCGCATTAATTTGGAGTTTTAATACGCTTGAATGGTATGACTGGAGTCGCCGTGGCGTAGAGGCTAGACGCTCGCCTGCGGATTGGAAGGTCGTGGGTTCGCAGCCGACGTGATGCTGACCACATCACCCATCTTGTGTCGTTGGTCTATAAAATATAGGTCTAGCCCTATATACCCAATACGCCTGAAAGGCGTGGAAAAGGGACCATTATTTTACTTTTGAATGGTATGACGGAAGTCTTTCAGTGTTTGTATAATGGCAGTCCAGCACCTTTGGCCTCTCTTGCTACCGTGTTAGCGTCCTTTGGATATAATGTCCAGGTCATGCCGATGTGTCGGGAAACGAACAGGCAGATGGTCTGGTTGATTCTGCAACACCATTTAGTAAATGGATACATGCCGAGCTTAAAGTTGAAAGGGTCCTCTAGGAGCGAGTGAACAGTGCGTAGGCGCAAACAGATTGTTACGGTCTGAGGAGAATGGTGCTGCGAGGAGTTGCCAGCGGATCTGGCCGACGCTTAACACTCAGGGGTCTGTGACCCTGTGTCCTTCTCTTTCTTTATGAATTAAGTTCGAGAACAACATGAGAACAATATGACTAGAATGTATTTGCAGAGGAACCAACAGTGATATAGAAATAAAGGAAGACCCAAAAACATGTGGAGAAGGAAGTTAGAGAGTGGAGTTAAAATAGTGGGGAGGACATCGGGAGAGCTGCAAGCGACAGCAAAGGATGAAAGACTTGGCGTGAGTTGGTTGAGGGCCTATACTCTGTTGGGTGGGGGGCGGGGAGGGGTTGAAACGCAGAAGAAGAACAGACGTTCCATTGTATCATATCCATGAAGATGTAGCGGAGCACTCATTTCCTTCTCCAAAGTAAAGATGTTTTCTTGGGTGTGTTCAATAAATGCCGTGAATGTAAGAAGACTACACAGAATCAGAAACGACAATAACAGGAAACAAGTTGGGTTGGAATCATTGATAAACTACATAAAGAAATAATAGATGAAATGTTTCGGACGTGTGTCAACACTATCACAAGCGTGTGCACCACACAGAGCTCTGTAACTAATGCATCATGAAAATATATGAAACCAACGAATAGAAGATTAAGTCAGCTTCATATTATTACAGACACCAACGACAAGTTATGTTATTTTATCACAATCGACGTCACTGCACATTGAGCATTTCTGAGCGTGCTTAGTTCCCAGATGCAGCAGCCACTCCAATGTATTTTTGCTAATAGTTCCCATTAAAGGCTAGTTATAATGTCTCCTATCTCGGCATCGAAGGCGGCATTGACATGCTTCATCATGCTTTACTTCTATGTCACGCAATTGTGGTTAGAGTCAGAGATTTGTCATTAACCAGTTTGCTTTTCGAACAAACAGTACACCAGGACACCCCCGTAACCTTGAGCAAAGTTGACGAGCCAGAGCAAGCATCAATCAGAAGTGACCTAGAGTGAAAATAGGCGTAGCAGACCCAGATGGGGAGAACTTCGTAACATTCACATAAATTTACTTCACCTATGAATGTATTATAAAGACACACCGCTGACACACACAAATAGAACCGGAAATTGAAATTGTTACTGTAACATCTAAAAGTTTGCTCAACCTATTTACGATGGTTCCAAAAGATCAAAGGAATTGGCTGGTTTTCAGCACCCCGAGCATCTATGGACTAAAGAATACCACTACTTTTTGTGTCATGGATATTTTAAGGCTGCATGCAAAAATCGTTGCGATCTAACAGGTAGTTTTCGAGAAAATGGCTTGCAAGAGTGTTCATGAAATGTTGTTCATGCTTGACGTAGTTGCCAATGACAAACGAACGATGCGGCTAGAAAGCCTTCATCAGCACATGATAAAATAGATAATATTACAAACAGGAATACAAAAAATCTCTTAGCTGAGGTCTCTCCAAGAAAAATCCAGATGTCTGTGTGGCCCAGCGAAAGCTCTAGGACACGTTTGAATGCAGGACATGAATACTACCCAAAAAGGAGAGGGGAAAGAAGTGGAAGTTAAGGGCCGTAACTAAAATATATTAGATAAAGTTGTTCACTAATTTACCAACTGTCCACGATTCACTTCAGTAAATCAGTAAGGTTTTAATCAAACAACTCGACACAAAAGAAAATCGATGGCGCTGCAAGTGCGATATATGCCAATAGACATTCTACTCACGGCTTGGATACTTGAGGCACGGAAATGAAGATTGATAGAGAAAATCTGGAGGCGCCAAAGAAGTGGATAAATTAATAACATCGGCTGATATGAGATTCTTGCAAACGTGGCGAGATACTAGAGAAAGAGCAGAAACGACGGAGGAGAGAAAGATAACATGTCTTGCCATCATTTCAGTTGCTAGGTATTCTTCATACAGGCAGTGACAATAAAACAAAAACCTACGACTTATTTTCTAGGGTATAAAGTCCCTGCTGGAAGCTTGTGGGGGAGAGGGGAGGGGGGCGCTCAGTCACTTGAGGGTGGAAAGTTATATGTAGTTTTAAAATTGTATAGGTTCTTTATTAGCCGTCCACAAACAGGGAAATCCACAGGTCACGGGACAAATATTTCAGGGGGTGGTAGATTAGGCGTATAGTTTTGGTTAGGGTTAGGGTTAGGTAAACGCGCGAAAGTCTTGGCCTTGGAAGAAACGCGCTAAAGCACAGAAAACACAGAAAACCCGCTCTTACCACGGTTTAAAACATTGGACTTTCCCGTAACGTCATTTGTGGTCGGCTAAAAATAAAGCACCGTTTTATGTAGAAATATATTTATGTACAAATACTCATACGTGGCTTTTTCTGGAAAACAAAAACGTGCCGTTACACACCACAAAATGTTTGTTACAGCAGCACTAACAAAATGATGCCAAAAAGAGTGCCAGAGATGCGTACAGCCGCGTTCCGCCAGATAAAACTGTGCGTGGGGGCGAACGCTTTGCGTGCGCTCAAAGTTCGCAGTATTCCAGTGAGCTGACAAGGAACAAGTCCACCATCCCACCAGTGAGCATATTCCTTCTTTTCCGCCATTTTGGCCTCTCTTCTCACACGGTGATATCGACTGGTGGGGACGGTCGACTGGGTGCTGGCATCCCATCACGCAACGGTGATTCTTTTACCTGGAGCTATCAACCGTGATCACGTGTTCATCATTCTCCAAACGTTTGCATTTTAAATGTGAAATGAAACAGATTTTACATTTTTTTCCCCACCAGCTAATCGGAAGAGAATCTGTCGAGATTGTACTAGTGCTTATGATGCATTTTAGCTGGGAGGGTGATATATGGGAATCGATCTCTCAGTATCATAGACACAGTATAGGAGGAACAAAGAAGAATGGGAGTTGGAGGGAGGAGGAGGAGGAGAAGAAGAAGAAGAAGAAGAAGATGATGATGATGATGATGATGATGATGATGATGATGATGATGAAGATGATGATGATGAAGAAGAAGAAAAAGAAAACCCAAATTGCACACGACAAACGAAATGTGCCTATAATAATTTTCTCGTTAATTGGGGGAGATGGGGGGGGGGGGGGGTGTGGCGGAGGGGGAACTGAGAGATAGGGGAATAAGAGAGGGGGAATGAGAGACAGTGAGTGAAAGAATGAAAGAGAGAAAGATAGAGAAAATGAGAAAGAGAAAGAGAAGGTAAATGAGAGAAAGAGAGAGACAGAGAAAATGTGAGCGAGAAAGAGAGCGAATGACAAATAATGAGAGAGAGAGAGAGAGAGAGAGAGAGAGAGAGAGAGAGAGAGAGAGAGAGAGAGAGAGATGAGAGAGCGCGCGCCGGCCCGCTCACATTCCTAGCTGCAGAAATCGGCATATTGCCTGTTTGTTCACAATTTGTTAGGGAAAGCTCAAACGCAAACAGAAAGCATCCTTAGTCTGGGAATCGAAGCATTGATAATCCAAGATTACAGTTCTGCTAGAAAGTTAGGACACCGGAAAATGTGAAGCCATTTTACAAGTAGCAGAATGTTTTCATATCTGGGCTGCCAAATGTATGAATTGTTGTGTGCGTGGCTAATTCCTAATTCAGGTATCATGTAAGATTGGATAAAGAAAAACAGAAACTGACAAAGATAGAGGGAAAGGCGGATTTATGGGATGAGTGGATAGACAGATTCGTGTTCGTTGCTTAAGAGTGCCAATCAAAAAACATTTAGGTTGGAGGAGGGGTCGCTCCAAGGATCGATCGATCGAGTGATCGGTTTGTCCCCTCCTTCCTGCTGCCTAAAGGTTCACCATACCATCCTGACATTAAAAAAAATATCTAGTAATAATAATAATAATAATAATAATAATAATAATAATAATAATAATCACAGTGGGAGCCTCCGTAGTCTAGCGGGTAGACGCTTCGCCTGCGGATCAGACGGTCGTGGGTTCGGGGTCTAAACAGGGTCGGACTTTTGTCAAAAATGACCTTGGTTCCCAGGTCGACCCAGTCTTGAGTGGGTACCAGGTGCAGTCCTGGGAAGTAAAGGCGGCTGGCGTGATGCTGACCACATCACCCACCAAGTACCGTTTGGTCTATAAAATGTAGGTCTAGCCTGAAGGAGTAGAAAAGGGTCCTTTACTTTTAATTACATTATAATCACAGTCTGGACGACAGACCAACACGGCAGATCCCAGATACCTGGTTCAACCTCTAGAGAAGTGATAATAATTAAGTAAGGCATCCACAGTTCAATACCTATCAAAGAAGTAAACAGTTGGGAGGTTTTTGAGGTTTGAACAACGGATCAGCATCATGGAGACGTGTGTAACCCATAAGTGCTGCGCTCTTCTTCTAACTCAAGCCTGAGTCCGAAGAAGCTCAGCACAGTTCACAGGCTCTGTAGCACCGACGAGGATCCTGAAAATACTTTGGGTAGATTTTTAACTCCGAATTTTGCCCGGGCAGCGCCGTTAGCCTAATCTTTTCGATTTCTAACTTTTTTTACATGCGCACAAATGCACACGGGCGTCTCATCTCCCTACCCATAGACCAGGAGGAATTACTAGAAGTCCGAGTCCACGTGAAAAAATCCCAGCCCTTACCTGGGATTGAACCCAGAACCTCTAGTACTCGGGGCACACCATGCCTCGAGACCACGCAGCCCCCCCCCCCCCACCCCCCTTCCAACAGTAGGGAATGGAGAGTGAGAAGCAACGTCGAAATTCATAATCTGTTTAAATCACCACTGATCATCGGCCTCAAGAAAGCTATTAGTTTGAAATGGCTGTTGCATATTGAGAGAATGGCTGGTGGCAGAGAAGTGAAAAACTGTATACACAAAGGAGATGAATGGTCGTAGACCAACAGGTAGACCAGGAAGACGATGGAGAGATAAAGTCCAGGCAACACTTGTCACCAAATGGAAAGAGAAGGCGAACCAGAGAGATGAGTGGAGGCGGGTGATATTTGCAGCAATGAACCTCAAGGGCTCGGAATGCTGAAGAAAGCCAACCAGAGAGATGAATGGAGGTGGGTGATATCTGCAGCAGTGAACCTCAAGAGCTCGGAATGCTGAAGAAGGCCAACCAGAGAGTTGAGTGGAGGCTGGTGATATATGCAGCAGTCAACCTCAAGGGTTTGGAATGCTGAAGAAGGCCAACCAGAGAGATGAATGGAGGTGGGTGATATATGCAGCAGTGAACCTCAAGAGCTCGGAATGCTGAAGAAGGCCAACCAGAGAGTTGAGTGCAGGCGGGTGATATCTGCAGCAATGAACCTCAAGAGCTCGGAATGCTGAAGAAGGCCAACCAGAGAGTTGAGTGGAGGTGGGTGATATATGCAGCAGTGAACTCCAAGGGCTCGGAATGCTGAAAAAGGCCTACCAGAGAGATGAGTGCAGGCGGGTGATATCTGCAGCATATGCAGCAGTGAACTCCAAGGGCTCGGAATGCTGAAAAAGGCCTACCAGAGAGATGAGTGCAGGCGGGTGATATCTGCAGCAATGAACACCAAGGGCTCTAAATGCTAAGAAGAAGATACGCAGTTCACTGGCAGAAGGGCTCACCACGTATGCACGGTAGAAAGGTGGTGGTGGGCTGGGTGTGGGTAGGGGAGGCCGCAATTCCTTTACAAATTCTGTTTGGGTGAGGGTGTCAAGAGGCATAGTCCTTGTTTAAGTACACAGTAAAAAAAGGTCCTTTTTCCACGCTTTCAGGCGAAAAGAGCATATAGGGCTAGACCTAAAGTTTAAGTACACAGTAATGATTAATAATGCAAGGAAAGGAAAATTAATATATTCTTCTTCTTCTTCACTTCTTTTACCGCTGTGGATGTCGAGGGAGATATAAAGTTCTGTTTCTAGCTCTTCTGGCCGCTTCGACCATAGGCACATCGTGCTGTTGTAGAGTGTCTCTGATGTTATCCTTCCATCTTGTTCTTGGTCTACCTCGTGCTCTACATCCCTCTCCTCTTATCATGTATGCTTTTTATGGTATGGTGTGACAAGGCATTCTCTACGTGGGCGAACCATTTCACTCATAAATATATTAATATCATTTAATTAATATGAAAAGCTGAAACAGATTTTTAGGATTCCTCTAGGACAGTGACTCTCAACCTTTCTAATGCCGCGACCTTTTCTTTCTTAACTTCAATGAAACTGTGTTTTTCGATGGTCTTAGGCGACCCCTGTGAAACGGTCGTTCGACCCAAAAAAGAGTCGCAACCCGCAGGTTGAGAACCTTTGCTCGGTGACTTTTACTTACGGGATGACATGTGGAGGACCTAACCGATAGGTTATCTGCTCACATTGTAACCTCAAATATAACCACACACACATAAAACCTGCGGTGTAAGCAGGAGGGTCTTTGAGCCCAAGGATTGACGGGCGCATGGCTAGTGCTGTCGCTACGACTGTGCGGGTGAAGGTTTTATTTTGCCCTGACAGAAAAAAAAAAATGCCCAGCCTTACCGAGGTTTCGAACACAGGTCTCCCGCTTGAGAGCTTAGCGTTCTAACCGTTCAGCCAGCCACTCCTCCAAATATGACCAATTTCTACTTATCCCCCTTCTTGTTCGTGTTTACTGGCTGTAAGCTCCGGCGGAAAGGTCTGGTTGTTTGTCCACCTCTGGACTTTAGTCTTGTTCCAGAGCACAAGTGTTGCGTGCAGATCCATTTAACAGATATGACTGAACTGAATGCAGATTGCTGGTTCCTTGCCTCTCAGGCAGATGTACTCCGACTTCAAACGGAGCCCCCCCCCCTCCCCTCTTCCCCCTCCCCCCCCCCCCCCCCCCCCCCCCGAGATTAGTCGACTGTTACGACATGCTTGTTTGAGAGCCCCGTTACCCACACGGGGAATTCCTGCCTATCACTACACTGACCTACTTTCTGTGTCTTTGTAAAAGTTCAAAACACTATACAGGCATACACAGACAATCGGCCCCTCGTGCAATGTTTTTAAAAAAACGACGCTCAAATATTTATCTATTCTTTGCCGTATCAATAAAAGTTAATATATGACAAAACCATATTTCTGTTTTACGGCCAATGTCAACAAGCACGCTTCTGTTGACATGAAGACCCGGTAATTTTGGCGCTAGCAAATATTTGTGTTTCTAGATCCCGCGTCTGCCTGGGTCTTCAGTTAGACATTTATTTGCCGCACTAGCTTGTAAAACAATCATACACTGTTGTATACATTTCATAAGCAGACGTCAGATTAAACTTATTCACTAGGAATGAAGAATCGTGCCTGCTTTGTTGACTCTCTGGCAAATGCACTCCAACTTCGAAGGCAGCTCCCAATTAGTCGACTTTTACGACATGCTTATTGGGGAGGCAGCGAATCTGTTTCAGGGAAGTAAAGGCGGCCGGTTTGATGCTGACCTCATCACCCACCAAGTGCCGTTTGATCTATAAAATATAGGTCTAGCCCTATATACCCAATACACGTGCAAGGCGTGGAAACGGGTCCTTTACTATTTTCTTTTTTTTTTTTTTTTTACTTTGTGGCGTAAAGGTGATTTTTTTTTAACTCTTTGGCGTAAAGGTGATTTTTTTTTCCAGTCTCAATGGGAGTGATCACTACATACAGAGCAAAATAAAAATTCTTTTCTTTTTTTTTTTTGACAAAGAAGTGTTTTTTATTTTTTTACAGCCACTGATAGCAAAGTGGTATCTTCATAAGTTTATTATGACCCGACGATGACAAGTCAATTGTTTCACCCCACCCCCCCCCCCACCCCACCCCTGCTTCTAGTAATGTCTCTAAAATGTGTGTGTGTGTTTGTATGTGTGGAAATCACACCCAGCCCCGTCTACAAGCTGTGCAGTAGCAGCCAGTACATATGTTGTTATGTAGGCATAGCGGCCATTGTCCAAAGATGTTATGTCACGAAAGGCCCGTAAAAGTCGGAAAACCGGCCAATATTTTTTGTATTAACATGCTCGTACAATTACAGTTATACGTTTACATTTAATAATTACACATAACACACACATACGTACACAGATAGTGATAGATAGATAGACAGACAGACAGACAGACAGACAGACAGACAGACAGACAGACAGACAGACAGACAGACAGACAGACAGACAGACAGACAGACAGACAGACAGACAGACAGACAGACAGACAGACAGACAGACAGACAGACAGACAGACAGACAGACAGACAGACAGACAGACAGACAGACAGACAGACAGACAGACAGACAGACAGACAGACAGACAGACAGACAGACAGACAGACAGACAGACAGACAGACAGACAGACAGACAGACAGACAGACAGATAGACAGATAGATAGATAGATAGATAGATAGATAGATAGATAGATAGATAGATAGATAGATAGATAGATAGATAGATAGATAGATAGATAGATAGATAGATAGATAGATAGATAGATAGATAGATAGAAGACAGATTGCGTAACTTGGTAGATTGTAGAGTTTACATCAGAAATTTAAAACGTATTTCTCTCGCTCATTGTACCTTTGCCTTCTGTGCCTCAGTTTCTTCCTCTCTCTCTCTCTCTCTCTCTCTCTCTCTCTCTCTCTCTCTCTCTCTCTCTCTCTCTCTCGCTCTTTCTCTCTCGCTGAACATATTTACCACTATGCTTTATTCTCTCTTCTCTCACCTTATTTTATCTTTTCCTCTCTTCTCTTATCTCCCCTCTTTTATCCCTTCAACTGTTTCGTTCCCTCCTTTCGTTCTTTCTTATCATATATTCTCTTTTGTTCTGCTTGTTCTTCCCTTCTCTCTTCTCTTCTTTTCGTTCAATTTCCTTTTTTCTCTTCTCTCCCACCCCCTCCGCCTCTCTCTCTCTCTCTCTCTCTCTCTCTCTCTCATGTGTTCTGTCTCCCCCCCCCCCCACACACACACACACACAACTTTCCCATTTGGATTATCGAACCAGAGCAACATTTTGTCTCGGAAGATCCGAGCATAATAAAATTTACAATCAATAATCTCATCCAGCATTATGTGACAGTCCAGTCCAGCAATGGCTGAGGAATTTTCTGGATTGCTTCTCAAAGAGACAGTCACAACAAGGCTCTTCTGAGCCTACAGACAAGCAATACCAGAACTAATGATTTATTAAGTAATGCCATACATTATACCTCAAATAGACGCACTGTTCTTTGGCCATATAATGAGCGGAGAGACATTGAAGAACATCGTGACAACTGGAAAGTTCAGTGGAAAAAAGGGGCAGAGGCAGACCAAGAGAGATGATGCTGGATGGGCTGAAACGATGGCATGGAGGGATATCATCAAGAGAGCTGTTCCAGGCAACCAGGGATCGTGATCTGTGGAGACGCATGAGCGCCCTCGCCAGTTGGCAGGGCACATGATGATAATGATATACTACATGTGTGAATGTTTTATGTAAAGTGTGTGTGTGTGTGTGTGTGTGTGTATACCTGTTTAAAGTGACATCCTTTCTAAAGATCCAGGAGGTTAGTCAGAGCTGATTTGGTATGGATGAGGCCCAAAACTAAACAAATCCTTGATGCCTCTAGCATTCAAATTTACATCAATGTATCTTAAACAACTTTAAAATAAATACACCTTATAAATATATACATAAAGACATTACAGTTTCGTTTAAATTTGTAGTTTAAATAATGCGGATACAAACAATACATTGCACAATTTATTGCCAGGCATATCTCGCTGTATCTCATCAGGTGCGTTACTACAGAGTTACATCAACATAAAATAAAGCACAAAACTGAATAAATTCAACAGTAATGCGAAAAGTTTCTTCCGATACATTGCGTCTTTTTCATGGCCGCCGGAAGCTCGCCGTAGTCACGTGACTTACCTGGTTAACTTAAAATTTACGATAAATTCCGTCTGCTTACAAAGGAGGGGGTTTTTATTGTTATTTTTAAAGCTTCGGCGATTCTCTATAGTATCCTGTTTTAAAATAAGTAATAATAAAGTAGGCGTTTTGCAAATTCCCATAATTATATTACAGAAAACTCTAAAAGGTTCTGTTACTAGTGGATTTTTATTTTTTTTTTTATTTTAAGAAAATTGCATTTGTGAAAAAATTGGCATTTTCTGAGGCTCCTGCAGATTATGAAGTCCTAAGTTGTAGCCCATTTAGTTTATGTTTAATCCCAGCACTGAACGTAGTAAATGATCCAAACCTACAACACAACAGTACTGTCAGAAAAGCACAGAGCTACAACACAACTTCACTGTCAGAACAACATCGAGCTACAACACATCTGTACTGTCACAGAAACACAGACCAACAACACATCTGTACTGTCACAGAAACACAGACTAACAACACATCTGTACTGTCACAGAAACACAGTCCAACAACACATCTGTACTGTCACAGAAACACAGACCAACAACACATCTGTACTGTCACAGAAACACAGACCAACAACACATCTGTACTGTCACAGAAACACAGACCAACAACACATCTGTACTGTCACAGAAACACAGACCAACAACACATCTGTACTGTCACAGAAACACAGACCAACAACACATCTGTACTGTCACAGAAACACAGTCCAACAACACATCTGTACTGTCACAGAAACACAGTCCAACAACACATCTGTACTGTCACAGAAACACAGTCCAACAACACATCTGTACTGTCACAGAAACACAGACCAACAACACATCTGTACTGTCACAGAAACACAGACCAACAACACAACTGTACTGTCACAGAAACACATACTAACAACACATCTGTACTGTCACAGAAACACAGACTAACAACACATCTGTACTGTCACAGAAACACAGTCCAACAACACATCTGTACTGTCACAGAAACACAGACTAACAACACATCTGTACTGTCACAGAAACACAGACCAACAACACATCTGTACTGTCACAGAAACACAGTCCAACAACACATCTGTACTGTCACAGAAACACAGTCCAACAACACATCTGTACTGTCACAGAAACACAGTCCAACAACACATCTGTACTGTCACAGAAACACAGACCAACAACACATCTGTACTGTCACAGAAACACAGACCAACAACACATCTGTACTGTCACAGAAACACAGTCCAACAACACATCTGTACTGTCACAGAAACACAGACTAACAACACATCTGTACTGTCGCAGAAACACAGACTAACAACACATCTGTACTGTCACAGAAACACAGACCAACAACACATCTGTACTGTCACAGAAACACAGTCCAACAACACATCTGTACTGTCACAGAAACACAGACTAACAACACATCTGTACTGTCACAGAAACACAGTCCAACAACACAACTGTACTGTCACAAAAACACAGTCCAACAACACATCTGTACTGTCACAGAAACACAGTCCAACAACACATTTGTACTGTCACAGAAACACAGTCCAACAACACATCTGTACTGTCACAGAAACACAGACCAACAACACATCTGTACTGTCACAGAAACACAGTCCAACAACACATCTGTACTGTCACAGAAACACAGTCCAACAACACATCTGTACTGTCACAGAAACACAGACCAACAACACATCTGTACTGTCACAGAAACACAGTCCAACAACACATCTGTACTGTCACAGAAACACAGTCCAACAACACATCTGTACTGTCACAGAAACACAGACTAACAACACATCTGTACTGTCACAGAAACACAGACCAACAACACATCTGTACTGTCACAGAAACACAGACCAACAACACATCTGTACTGTCACAGAAACACAGTCCAACAACACATCTGTACTGTCACAGAAACACAGTCCAACAACACATCTGTACTGTCACAGAAACACAGTCCAACAACACATCTGTACTGTCACAGAAACACAGACTAACAACACATCTGTACTGTCACAGAAACACAGACTAACAACACATCTGTACTGTCACAGAAACACAGACCAACAACACATCTGTACTGTCACAGAAACACAGTCCAACAACACATCTGTACTGTCACAGAAACACAGTCCAACAAACACATCTGTACTGTCACAGAAACACAGTCCAACAACACATCTGTACTGTCACAGAAACACAGACTAACAACACATCTGTACTGTCACAGAAACACAGACTAACAACACATCTGTACTGTCACAGAAACACAGACCAACAACACATCTGTACTGTCACAGAAACACAGTCCAACAACACATCTGTACTGTCACAGAAACACAGTCCAACAACACATCTGTACTGTCACATAAACACAGTCCAACAACACATCTGTACTGTCACAGAAACACAGTCCAACAACACATCTGTACTGTCACAGAAACACAGACTAACAACACATCTGTATTGTCACAGAAACACAGTCCAACAACACAGTAATATTGTCACAGAAACACAGACCAACAACACAACTGTACTGTCACAAAAACACAGTCCAACAACACAACTGTACTGTCACAAAAGCACAGACCAATAACACAACAGTACTGTCAGAAAAGCACAGAGCTACAATATACCTTTACTGTCATAACAACATTGAGCTACAAAACAGCTGTATGTCACTACACAGATCTACAACACAACTATACTGTTCAAAATCTCATAAACACACTTGCAAGCCATTTTTTTTTCGAAAACTGCCTGTTAGATCGCAACTATTTTTTGCATGCAGCCCTAGATTATTCATGACGTTAAGGAAATAATTTTTTGTCAATAAACAAAAATATTTTTGCACGATATATATTTGTACCATGAAACTGTGTTTGTAGTCTCTTGGAAGGTTTACTTTCATTAGTTTCAGGAAGTAACAGTGGGTCAAAGAAAAACTACACAATTTCATGATTTTTTTTAAATCTTTATATGCCTCCTTTTTTTTAACCACTCTTCGTCAGAGTTTGCAGACCTATGGAAGCAGCCCTGATATTAATCATTTCATTAGTTGTGTCAGTACATATAAGTATCGATTTGCCGGAAAACCACGTTGAAAATCCTTCAGAAAACAACCTTCGTAGCAATAGTGGCATATAAAGACGGGGTTAGTGAAGGCATCATCTCAGCACTCCGAAAAACGTCCCCTCCATTAGCTTCACATGCGTAGAAAGACTGAACGTAGATAAAAGCAGGAGAAATGAGAAGCTAGATTCAACAATACACAACTGAAAGTTACAGATACGTCATAGATTGTATGCACACTTCAAATGACTAAAGCGTCCTTTGTGGAAATGTTAATGCTTCAGTGCGTTTACAAATTCGTGTCGATGTTGAAAGCATTGTATCTCAGTTTTCAGTGTTATGTCTTCTCTCCCCCACCCCACCTCACCCTCCCCCATAACAAGTAATTATAATGTATTTTTGCTTTTTAGAGGCATATAAATATACGATGATCCTTGCTGGATTACTTTTTAGGAGTTATACAGGATGAAGTTCAAATGTAACCAACTCATCTTTCACACAAAAGCGTGTTTCTTGTATTTTACGTAAATTCTGAAAATACTACGACTGTTGAGCTGAAAGAATCACAATGCGCTATGAAATGCGTGTGCTGGATCAGTTCAAAGTTTCGTGACAAGCAATAAAGGATTAGCTTATGTGGTTAATTTTGCAGATGATATAGCACTCCTATCACATAAACATAAACATGAACATATACAAGAGAAAAGTAACAAACTAAACTGCACAGCAGAAATGGTGGGACTGAGAATAAATACAAAGAAAACTAAGATCATGACAAACAGTCCAAACCAATAACCAGTGACCATAAGTAACCAATCACTTGAAAATGTAGAACATTTCACGTATCTTGGCAGTGTGGTGTCCCTACTGGGTGGGACAGAGGAAGACTACAGTCACGTCTGAACAAAGCTAGAGCTGCTTTTGGAAGGATGAGGCAAAGTTAGAAAATCAAACAATTACTGCAGAGGAACGAAACTCCGACTCTACAAGAGCATCATTTTGCCAGTTCTTCTCTGTGGAGCGGAGTGCTGGAGAATGACCAAAAAGGATGGACACAATCTGTCCACCTTCCACCACACATGTCTACGTAGAATTATCAAAATTTTCTGGCCAGATACAATCTCAAACACTAAACTACTTCAAACAACAAACCAAGAAACTTTAGACATTATGATTACCAAGAGAAGATGGAAATGGCTTGGCCACGTTATGAGAATGACTTCTGATATACCTGCCAAAACAACTCTCACAAGGACACCAGAGGGAAAAAGAAAACAGGGGCGCCCAAAAACAACATGGAGACGAACGATGGAAAGTGACCTGAGTGCGGCATCTTTGACATGGAAAACTGCATTGAAGATTGCACAGGACAGGAAAGCATGGAAAGTCCTCTCTAAAGCCTCACGTGCCACTAGGCACGACGAGAACTGATGATGATGCTGATGATTATGTGGTTAGGGTTAGGGAACTCACGTCGGTACTGTTAAATTTGTTGTAGCTTATGTGGTTAGGGAAATCACGTTGGTACTGTTATATTTGTTGTAGCTTATGTGGTTAGGGAAATCACGTTGGTACTGTTATATTTGTTGTAGCTTATGTGGTTAGGGTTAGAGAAATCACGTCGGTATTGTCATATTTGTTGTAGCTTATGTGGTTAGGGTTAGGGAACTCACATCGGTACTGTTAAATTTGTTGTAGCTTATGTGGTTAGGGTTAGGGAAATCACGTCGGTACTGTCATATTTGTTGTAGCTTATGTGGTTAGGGTTAGGGAAATCACGTCGGTAGTGTTATATTTCTCGTAGCTTATGTGGTTAGGGTTAGGGAAATCACGTCGGTACTGTTATATCTGTTGTAGCTTATGTGGTTAGGCTTAGGGAAATCACGTCGGTACTGTTATTTTTGTTGTAGCTTATGTGGTTAGGGTTAGGGAACTCACGACGGTACTGTCATTTTTGTTATGTTACCTAACTCAAATTATACAAGTGAGGGGAAAAATAAAGAAAACATATGTTTCGATACAAGTGGTTAGTCTAAATATTATTTATGTATAAAACATTAGCGTCGAGATGGAAATAGGACAAAATGCAAATAATCTAGTTTCCAGGACTAGTAATTATCAAGAAATTATCGAAAATACACAATACAACGGCACGAATTTGGAAACAACGCACTATACCACCCATCGCCAACTAGATCATTTTTTCGAGTTGTCCTGCCTCCCCTTGGTCTAGTTATTTATCTTGACCCACAGCTATAAAATTTAGACATAATTCGTACCCATCTAGACCAGTGGTCATCAATCTGTTTACACCCGTGGTCCCACCAAAACAGAGGAATTTGTTTCGTGGCCCCTCGTTCAGTTAACCAAACACATAAACAAAAGAAAGTCGCTAGCAGTAATTTGATTAAATTCTATTTGCCGCTGCATACATATTTTTCGTCTGTCATATTCTGTTCTTTATCGCTATGATACATCGGTTCTTTAATAATATCCTACCCCAGATGACGTCACAGGACAGTTCAACATTTTAGAGGGTGGTAAGACTGGGTTTTCCCGGCTTTCTGATGCTTTTAACGACCCCAAAACATATAGAACTAGCCCTAACCCCACTCCACCTAAGTCCTACGAAATAGTGCAGCCTAGGTCCCACGACCGCATGCAGCCTGTCTACCACCCCCTGAAATATTAGACTGTCCCGTGACCTGTGGAATTCCCTTGTTTGGGGTAGGATATTATTAAAGCACCGATACATTTTTCGTCGGATGTTATCTATGTGCCAAGGTGCATAAATTTATGTACTATTCCTAAAATAACGCCTTTGACTTTTATGATACATTTATTCATTATTTTTTTTTTTTTTTTTATTGCCATTACTTCTGTCACCCCACTATTTAAGGTGAGGCCCTTTTATCACTTTTTACCATCTATCAATTCCTTCTCCTTCTTCTTTCGTTCGCCTGAAATAAGTGGTCTATGTCAGCAATTTTGTCTCTCGTATGAATTCGACTGTCGTTTTCAGAGCATTCAGCGGTCCATAGAGTTTAGGTCCCAGATTGTTCTGTCTGGCCCAAATGTTTTGTTTACCTTTATGTGTCAAATAGGGTGCAGTCCATCAATTCCTGTAGTTCTTTTTGACTTGTCGCTATCAAGACGGTGTCATCGACATGACGACGGTTGTTTATGTTGACCACCAACCTCAATTCCTGGCATATCTATAATAGATCTGATATATTTCCAGTAATAAGTAAAGTAAAGTAAAGTAAAGTTCCCTTTTTACGCCTTTCGGCGCATCGGGCATATGGGCAGAGCGTCCCAAATTTTTACAGACCATCAGCACTCTGTGGGTAATGTGGTCAGCATTACGCCGGCTGTCTTTACTTTCCCAGGACAGCCCATCCTGGTACCCATTTTAGGCTGAGTCGACCTGCGACGTCCCATACCACGACAAAAATCCACGCAGCCAGCAGTGGGTTTCGAACGCGGTATGCTGGCTCACGAGTCGGACTCGCAACGCCTTAGCCACGGACGCCGCATTTCCAGTAATAGGGGCAGGTAATTAACTTGGCTGTAGATAATTACAATCAAAGTGACACTTATTTCTGTTGTCGTGTTTAACAGCATGTTTTTTCCTGTTTTCTATGCTGTTTTTGGTTCTTTTCTTTTTTCCATATCACTTGCCGGCTTGTTTGTTGTACTCCACCGGGACATCACACAAGCGATAAACACCCGGTGACACAAAGTGCCACCATGCAGATGAGGATCACCCGTGGAGAGGTCTCAGAAACCGCGTTCAGCCATTAGACCATATTTATGGCCAGGCTCTATTGCGGACTCTGGCAAAAGCCAGAGTGAGGTTTTAAATGAAAAAAAAAAATGCATCCCGAAAAGGGATGACAAGATAAGATGACCACCACGCATCTTACAAGGAGATGACCAGATTTTTGGGTATAAGCACTGACTGACTGACTGACTTTCTACCCCACCAGGACATCAAACAAGCGATAAACACCCGATGACACAAAGTGCCACCATGCGGATGAGGATCGCCGTGGAGAGGTCCCAGAAACCGCGTTCAGACATTTGGCCATATTTATGGCCTGCCTATTTTGAGGCCCCCGGCAAAAGCCAGGGTGGAGCTTCAAATAAAAAATTTCATCCTAAAAAGGAAATGGTATAAGCACGCAAAATTCAGGGAAATCCAATAGTTTAGGGAGATTAGGGTTAGGGCTGGCGTTAAATGAATAGCGACTACTACTAAATATAACTCTAACCCCCCCCCCCCCTTCCCCATAAACTATGGGATTTCCCTAAGTGTCATGTGATGTGTCGCTTAAAAGAAAAGGAAAAAAAAAAAAACTGTTTTCAAAATCTATCACTTAGCACCAACAGCTTGGACAAAGAAACTAAAAAAAAAATAAAAGGGTTCAATTACAACCCAGTCAATACCGGGAGTTCGAACTGGCTTGTTATCAATTAGCTCCCTTGCAACATGGCGTCAACAGACCTGCAGCGACATTTCCACCATCCGCGTCTCCTATCCAAATCTGGCCACTACATGCCCAGTATGTCCTCCCGTCTGCCCACAAATCACTTCATTTCAGCGTAACATATGTTCCAATTAAACTCTGAAGCCTGCCGTGTCGTGTGTTAAAGCTGCTTGTTGCGTCTAAATGTGGAAATTTGTTTCTTGTTCTGTCTGATCAGTACATTAATCCGAGACAGTTTGCGGGCTTAATTTTCTGGTGTGAAATTAACGTTACATATGTGATTGGCGCGCCGCCACCAAGTTAACATGCAGCCTCAGCAGACAAAGCGGCAGCTCCTGCTCCTGATGGCAAGACAGAAGAAGAAGAAAAAAAAGAGTCTGAAGAATCTCAAGATGACATGGGTTTTGGACTGTTTGACTAAACAGTGACTTCAGTGACAACTCGTTTACATTGATAAACAAAGTGTACGAGTGGAAGCAAAAAAAGTTAACATGGGTTGGCTCGGCCCCACCATTCCGCGCCCCCTCCCTGTTAACATTTTCTTGTTAAAATGGGAAGGCACTGGATCACACACACACACACAAATACGAAAACATGGGGGGCGTTGAGCTCCAGCCCCCCTCCCAATCCACCTTCCTCACCACCTAGACCAGTGGTTCTCTTTTTGGGTCGATCGACCCTTTCACAGGGGTCGCCAAAGACCACCGCAAAACACATGTTCACTGAAATTATGATGTAGCAAAGAAAATAATTGTTTGGTTGGGTGTCGCCACGACACGAGGAACTGAACTGAAGGGTCGTCACAACACGAGGAACTGTATTAAAGGGTCGTCACAACACGAGGAACTGTATTAAAGGGTCGTCACAACACGAGGAACTGTATTAAAGGGTCGTCACAACACGAGGAACTGTATTAAAGGGTCGTCACAACACGAGGAACTGTATTAAAGGGTCGTCACAACATGAGGAACTGTATTAAAGGGTCGTCACAACATGAGGAACTGTATTAAAGGGTCGTCACAACATGAGGAACTGTATTGAAGGGTCGTCACAACACGAGGAACTGTATTGAAGGGTCGTCACAACACGAGGAACTGTATTAAAGGGTCGTCACAACACGAGGAACTGTATTAAAGGGTCGTCACAACACGAGGAACTGTATTAAAGGGTCGTCACAACACGAGGAACTGTATTAAAGGGTCGTCACAACATGAGGAACTGTATTAAAGGGTCGTCACAACATGAGGAACTGTATTAAAGGGTCGTCACAACATGAGGAACTGTATTGAAGGGTCGTCACAACACGAGGAACTGTATTGAAGGGTCGTCACAACACGAGGAACTGTATTAAAGGGTCGTCACAACACGAGGAACTGTATTAAATGGTCGTCACAACACGAGAAACTGTATGAAAGAGTCGCCACAACACGAGGAACTGTGTTAAAGGGTCGCCACAATACGACGAACTGTATTAAAGGGTCGTCACAACATGAGGAACTGTATTAAAGGGTCGTCACAACATGAGGAACTGTATTAAAGGGTCGTCACAACACGAGGAACTGTATTAAAGGGTCGCCACAACACGACGAACTGTATTAAAGGGTCGTCACAACACGAGGAACTGTATTAAAGGGTCGTCACAACACGAGGAACTGTATTAAATGGTCGTCACAACACGAGAAACTGTATGAAAGAGTCGCCACAACACGAGGAACTGTGTTAAAGGGTCGCCACAACACGAGGAACTGTATTAAAGGGTCGTCACTACATCAGGAACTGTATTAAAGGGTCGTCACAACACGAGGAACTGTATTAAAGGGTCGTCACAACACGAGGAACTGTATTAAAGGGTCCTCGCATTAGGAAGGTTGGGGGGCACTTACCTAGACAAACTGTTAAGTGGGTGGGGGTTAATTCCTTCAACCCCCTCCCCCAAATTAGAAAGCATTGGTGGAACCCCAAACCAAGTCCTGGTCACCACCTTACACATTTTCTAGATAAATAATGGTGTGTGTAATCAGCTTCTGCACAGCTGGTAATCTGGTAATCCTAGTTTCAGCATCATAGCAAACTGGTCACCCCAAAATGGTGTGTGTGTGTGTGTGTGTGTGTGTGTGTTTGTAGAGGCGGAGAGGGAGGTCGGGCCTCATGTCCTTGAATACACCCCCCCTCCTTTTTTTTTGCCCCAAGTATTTTTGTAAGGCCACCAGGATGCCCCCTTTACCCATCCCTGTATTGAAATGATCTTTTATTAAATTTATTCATGCATTTCATTTTATTCAAGTAAATTATTGTTTTTATTTGCCTTTATTTACATTGTTTTTACACTATTATCATTGTTCTGCAAGCAAATATAATTACTTACGCGTCACCTACAATCGAGTCACGATTCACCTCACAGCGGAGTCACATTCACCTCACAGTCGAGTCACCTCACAGTCGAGTCACCTCACAGTCGAGTCACCTCACAGTCGAGTCACCTCATTATTATGAAGTCACAAGTCACCTCACAGTCGAGCCACCTCATTATGGAGTCACAAGTCACCTCACAATGGAGCCATACTTCACCACACAGCCGAGTCACAATTCACCTCACAATGGAGTCATACTTCACCACACAGTTGAGTCACAACTCACCTCACAATGGAGTTATACTTCACCACACAGCCGAGTCACAATTTACCTCACAGTGGAGTCACCTCACAGTGGAGGAACAATTCACCTCACAATCGAGTAATAATTCACCTTACAGTCGAGTTCCCTCACACTTGAGTTAACTCACAATGGAGTCACAATTCACCTCACAATCGAATCAAAATTCACGTTACAGTCGACTCACAATTGACCTCACAGTCGAGTCACCTCACAATTCATCTCACACTCGAGTCACAATTCACGTCACATTTGAGTCACAATTCACATTAGAATCGAGTCACAATTCACCTTGTAATGGAGTCACAAGTCACTTCACAATAGAGTCACAATTCGCCTGACGCTCGAGTCATATTTCACTTCATAACCGATCAATATACAACAATGAAAGAACATTATAACATACCGCAATTGTCAGGAACGATCAGATCGCTTTTATCAGATTGAATACACTTGTGTAGTACGTACGGCTTTCCGTACTTTTTTTTCGTTCAAAACTACAACTATATTTCATATTTTATTCTCAAGTGATTTGGGGAGAAGGACAGATATCTTCGCGATGAAGTCGTTAGACCTTTTGCCTTGTGTTTTGAGGTTTGCTGGTTTTGTTTGGCACTCCATTGTTTTGTTCGCGAAATCCGGGTAGTCGTCGCCGGAGCCATGAAGCTGGTACATTGTGCATAATTTTCCGTGGACGTTCAGTCGTTGTGTGTAAAGATCATAGGCTCGCGTTTAAAATATGATGCAATCCTTTTGAATCTACAAATAAAGATTGATTGAAGGAAATAATCGAAGATAACTAATTACAGGTACAATAAAATTGTGACAGCGGAAACGTTGGAAGGAAAGAGAGACAGATGGAGACCAAGAGAGAGAGAGAGAGAGAGAGAGAGAGAGAGAGAGAGAGAGAGAGAGAGAGAGAGAGAGAGAGAGAGAGAGAATGCTAGACAGTCTGGCATCTTGACAGCGAAGAACATTTGTGTCAGAAAGGATTGAAAATAAACGAAAAATAACACCAGGTACAGACATGACTACCAACGCCACACATCGTGGACAAGAACAATAAGAATAAGAAGAAGATACAGAAGAAGAAGAGCAACAACAACAGGGAAGATGAGGAAAAGGAGAAGGTTCTACAAGTTGCAGACGTTTGCAAGCCAACACATTTGCGAGAACCAAGTGATGTCTGCAACCATGATCAGACTGTAAGAATCGCTTTTTAAAAAGTAGTGTGGCCAGACAAGAGCACTATGCAGGAAGCCAAAGATGAATAAGAAACCAAAACTGGACTGGAGTCATCAGCCGGTGTATGCAGCGGAATTTTTTTTTTTTTATTTAACGTATCCAGAAACCATGAGTTGTAAACCCTTTGGCTCGGTACTATGGATATCGCAACCCTTCGGCATTGATTCCATTATAGGTACCGTTAATCTGGGAGAAATGTGGCTTTTCTGCCTACCCCCGGGAGTGAACCCGGACCACAAGGAGTTCGTCACACGGCCGCCGCGAAAGTCAGGTATAACCAACTTCGCTAGAGAGCCGGGCATGCAGCGGAATTTACTGAGTAGGAAGTAATCACAGCACTTATGGTCTCAGTGGTTCGATATGTCATGAGGATAATCTGTCGACTAACTCATTCATTCATTCAGTAGCATGCTCCTCGCGGAACCTCGCTGCCATAACAACCCTCCGGAAAACCTTCCTATCCTGAGCAAGCTGTCCTGCGTCTGATACACCCATCTGGAGATCATCTGCCACATCCTGCACCCATCTTCTCCTTGGCCTTCCTCTTCCTCTCTTCCCAGGCATATACCCCTCCATTATTGTTCTCTCTAGACTTCCATGGCGTTTCAAGTGACCAAAATATTTCAATCGACTAACTAACCAACTCAAATCATGCAATAGCATGGGGGGAAACAGTATTTTTTTTTTAATTGCTGTAATTTAAAAAGAAAAGCCAACAAGCAATACAAATAGCTTCTTTAACGAATATAGAAATAAGCTAAACAACCCCCCCCCCCCCAACCCTCACATGTTAAAAATGTGTATTAAACAAACATGAGGTTAGTTGCGTATCCTTTACAGGACGTTGCAGAACCAACCCCAGCAGCCGCTGGCTATTGTGTGGTTTCTCTAGGCAAATTTACGTCCAGTAGTTTGCCATTACTTTCTGGACTGTCGGCTTTCTTGTTACCACTATCGAAATCAACGCAAGGCGCATGGCCCGCAGCTGGGACCGAACCCGGCATCCCGGCATCACGAAGCGTTCGCATCGACTTAGCCACAGAGCCGGCAAACACACATGAAAACCACAGTATGTTAAATTTTAAATTAACAACAGAAAGCGATGGCATGTTTTAAGAGACACAGTTTGCCAAACGTCAAATCAAATATGGTCTACCCAAATCTCAACAGCATGTTTTTAAAACCCGGATTTGTCGGCAGCTGTCGTCTCATGAGCTCTCATTAATTCCATTTATTATTCATTAAAATCGTCATCTCTACGGATTCCAGAGACCAAAGTTTAGGAGTAATCCCAGGAGAAAATGAAACAGCCAGACAGGCACACAGACAGGCAGGCATACAGGCAGGCAGAAGACAAACAGCAGGGCCGGAATTAGACTTGATGAGGCCCGCAGCTAATAAAACCTTGAGGACCTTACTGTTTTAAATTACCTCAGCTAGTCTACGAAAAATTTAAATACTTGGGAAGTATCTTTACATTCAATGGTAAAATAGACAGAGAGATCGAAGCAAGAATCCAACAAGCCAACAATGTCGCATACCAGCTTGCCCCAATTTTAAAACACCCTGCTGTCCCAGCTGAGATAAAAAGACAAATTATAAATACAATCTTTATACCGACATTAGGTTATCAATGTCAGACTTGGACATTAACAAAAGAACACGAGAGAAGACTAACCACCTGTGAAATGAGATGTTTGAGAATGGCTGCGAATAAAACCAGAAGAGATCGAGTGAGAAACGATGTGATTACAAGAACTATTGGAACCATACCCATCGTTAAATTTATTGAGAAGCAAAGAATGAAATGGTTTGGTCACCTAATGAGAATGGAACCAACGATGCCAGCATCAAGAGCATACAACATGAAAATCGAAACACCAAGAGGCAGGGGAAGACCAAGAAGAAGATGGATTGAAGGAGTCACTGACAACTTGAGACTTCATAGCATCACGGCATACGAAGCGACTGAGCGCGCCCTGGCTCGGTTGCCGATCATCTGATAGACTGCGACGCCTAGCGGCACAAGCAGATTTTGACAAAAGAAGAAGAAAGAAGAAGAAGTCTACGAAAAAAAAAACACTTTGCAATATGTACGCTTTTTACATATAATTCCAGAAACCATGAGTTGGTAACCCTTTGGCTTGGTACTATGGATATCGCAACCTTTCGGCCGCGATTCCATGAAAAATAGCATCAATCTGGGATAAATGTGGCTTTTTTTTTTGCCTACCCCCGGGCGTGAACCCGGACCGATAGATTTCTTTACCCGGTCGCCACGCAGTCAGGTTTAACCAGCTAAGCTAGCGAGCCGGGCCTTTTACGTACATGAAAGAAAAAAGTAAAGGACCCTTTTCCACACCCTTCAGACATCTTAGGTGCATAGTGCCAGACCTCTATTGTATAGACCAAAGGACACTTGGCGGGTGATGTGGTCAGCATCACGCCGGCCGCCTTTACTTCCCAGGACTGTACCTGGTACCCACCTAAAGATGGGTCGACCTGGAAACCACGGTCATTTTTTAATGAAAAAAATTCAATTTTTTTTTTTTTTAGATATATGTGTGTGATGAAAATATATTGTCTCTTAACTTTTAGTACAACAAATAATAAAAGACATCTGCAAAATCACATAAATTATACTTTATTTTCCACCTAAATGTTCTATTAAAAGAAAATTGCATGTCTGAACAAAAATTAGGAATTTGTTGAGCACCTCCAGAATGTGAGGCCCTAAGATGCACCTTAATAAGCTTATGCCTAAACCCTGGACTAACATACAATATGCAGTAAAAGAATGATGAGAGAGAGAGAGGCAAACATCATCATCACCATCATCAGCCGGTCTTGTGGTTATGTGTCACACAATGCTCGCAGCTCGGTCCTCCATCCCGTTGTATCCCTTTCAGCACCTTTGACCTCTCTCATTACCATTCGTCTTAGGCCGGGCCGGATTTAGACTTAATTAATGAGGCCCAAAACGCAGGGCTTTTCAACAATCGGCCCGGGGGCCAAATCTAGCCTTGTGGAGCCAGTGGCCCACGGATCACTGCCAGTTGTACTATAATAAGGATCTTTATATGCACTGGTTCGGGCATCAGGCCTATAAGGATCCCCATTTTCAAAATGTTGGTCCCTGAGTAAACGTTGTTGAATAGCCTCATCAGCCTTGGGGCTCCTGTCATGATAAATTATACCAGCTAATCACGGAAAACTGTAAAATATATGTACGCCTTTAATTATATGGATAATGGAACTATACTGTCTCCTAATCTGTATTAACTCTTTAAGGCCCAAACAACGGTGTGAGCGTAGTTTGAGAAGTTCCGTTCTGCCCAAACAACAGTGTCATCGTCAATCGTGTGTCCCTTAAAGAGCTAGGTCGAGGCAGTAGGTAGGGGGTTTGGGTTAGGGCCAGTTCTACATGTTCTGGGGGTCGTTGAAAGCTGTGCCGTCGTGTAGTATATAACACGCGACATCGGCGCTGATTAACTGGAGGGAAGACAACGTGACACCCCCCCCCCCCCCCACCCCCGACGTAAAAGAGTCTAAGAAAATATGAATGAAAGGACAGGTAGTGTGTAGATAGGATCCTGTATTGTTTATGTTAAGTCACATGAGAGACTCTTTTCGAAGAAAAGACGTGACATTTGTCTGACCTAGATCAGACTGAGAAAGTGTGTAAATGGGCCGGGAAACGTGAACAGGTCCTATGCATACTTCGCAAAATCGCATAAATTATTTGAGACAGTGAAATACGACATTTGCAGACTCCTGTAGATTTTTTTATTTGTGTTTACAACGGATCAACATCATGGCACAACGCAGTAACCTATAAGTGCTTCATTTTACTTCGACTCAAGCATGTGTCCGAAGAATCTAAGCGCAGTCCACGGACTCCGTAGCACCGGCGAGGATCCTGAAATACCTTGGGTAGATTTCAACTCCAAATTTTGCTCGAGCTACTCTTTTTCGATTTCCAACTGCAAAGGTATTTTAACGTGCGCAACAATACACACGGGCGTTCGATCTTACTACCCAAAGACCAGGGTAAATTACTAGAAGTCCACGTGAAAAAAATCCTAGCCTTCACCAGGGTTTGAATCCGGTACCTCCAGCACTCGAGGCGGATGCCATACCTCGAGACCACTCAGCCCCTCCCCCGACCCCCATCCCCGTAGATTGGAAGCCCCAAACTGTAGCTTATTTAGCGTTTACCTCAACCCAACCCTGGTCTTAGTGTTTACTTTTAATGTCTTCCTTTCCTCAATTCATTAGTTAGAACAACCAGAACTTTCCGCCAGAGTGTACAGCTGGTGAACGTGAAGAAGAAGAAGAAGATTAGTTTCCCATATGAGGAGGGACAGACAACAATATGAATTCACAAGACAGTAGGCAAAGACAGAAGGAGAGAGGGGAGAAAAAAAAAAGACTGACTGACTGACTTTCTACCCCACCAGGACATCACAAAAGCGATAAACACCCGATGACACAATGTGCCACCATGTGGGTGAGGATCACCGTGGAGAGGTCCCAGAAACCGCGTTCAGCCATTAGACCATATTTATGGCCAAGCTATATTGCGGCCCCTGGCAAAAACCAGAGTAGGTTTTTTTTAAAAAAACCCAACAATTTCATCCTAAAAGAAGTGGAAATACATGATACAAAGAAAGAGAGAGAGAGAGAGAGAGAGAGAGAGAGAGAGAGAGAGAGGGAGAGAGAGAGAGAGAGAGAGAGAGAGAGAGAGAGAGAGAGAGAGAGAGAGAAAGACAGATAGTTAATTTAGAATGAAACTCCCCTTGTGGGTTTTGGGCCCTAAGGTGGGTGAAAAAATGGAATAGACCCTCTACCCCATAACAAGCATCATGTTGAAGGTAACTACTTATGGATGTTGCTTTAGAGGTCAGAGTGCATTTGATAAGCGACGAACCATCGGTCTGTCTACAAATAAGCCACATCTGTCGAACGGATATGGACGCACATTTCAAGAATTGGAACGAAGAAACGAAGTTTATTTCTTAAGGGTCACACAGTGGACGAACAACCAGAGGTTTCCGCCTAAGTTTACAGCGGTGAAGAAGAAGAGGAATGAGACAAAAGTGAGAGAGAAGCTGATAACATCATTATCATCATTCGCCTTGCCGAATGGCGTGGGCGATCATGCCTCCCTACAATCTGCAACTGCGTGTATCAGTCCGTGTGTTGACGCCCCTCCATGCAATGGTAAAAGACTGTCAAGAATCTTCTCACACTGTCTTCCTCCGACTCTCTTTCCAGTTAAATTTCCTGTTGTCACAACATGTTCCATTTTTCCTCTTCTCATGTTTGTTTGTTTGTTTTGGTATCCAGAAGCTTTAAGTTGTTAACCCTTAGGTTCGGTATTATGGATATCGCAACGTTTCGGCCTTGATTCCATTGTAAATACCGTAAATCTGGGAGAAATGTGGCTTTTCTGCCTACCCCCGGGAGTGAACCCGAACCACAAGCAGTTCGTCACCCGGTCACCGCGCAATCCGGTTTAGCCAACTACGCTAGAGAGCTGGGCTTCTATTCTCAAAACATGACCAAAAAATGATTTATTGTCTCCTTCTGATGTTTGTGATAAGTTGTCTTTGAGCATTCGCCTCTTTCAAAACATCTGGATTGCTCTTCTTAGCGATCCAAGGAATTCTAAGGATTCTTCTATAAAACCACATCTCCGTGGTCTTAAAATATTGGTCGGCTTGTTAATTAATTGTTCAGGCTTCATAGCCGTATGTTAAAACTGGCTTTATATAGCATGCGGAAATTCTTTTCCTAACCTTCAGTGTATATATACTATGCTCATAGCATAGTATACATTTATGCAATATATCTATCTATCTATCTTCTTATACCCCACCAGGACATCACACAAGCGATAAACACCCGATGATACAAAGTGCCACCGTGCGGACGAGGATTACCCAGGGAGAGGTCCCAGAAACCGCTTTCAGCCATTATACCATTTTTATAGTCGGGCTGTATTGCGGCCCCTGGCTGTGAAATAGCATCTCACAAGGAGATGACTGAAAGAAATGTTGCAATACATGGAAGACAGACATTATAGTATAGAATAGAATAGTATAGAATATAATAGTATAGAATATATTAAATTGAGAGAAACAGAGAGAGAAAGAGGAGGATGAGAGAGAGAAAGAAAGAGAGAGAGAGAGACAAAGAGAGAAAGAGAGAGAGAGATAGAGAGAGAGAGAGAGAGAGAGAGAGAGAGAGAGAAAGAGAGAGAGACAGAGAGAGGCATGACAACGGATAGTTCATTGATTAGCTTTCAGGCTTGTCCCAGGAACCCCCCGACATTTTTCCCGCGATCGGACGGGGCAAGATGTGTTCGTCTGCAACTCTCGATACCAGAGTTAGTTCCCTTGGTTGCGATCTGAGGGCGCTTCGTTACAATGGCTCTAAATCAAACAGTCTTCTCTTGTATCTACCGCGAAAATAACCAAATTTTCTCATGAGGACGGTATATTTCAAACCCGACAGACTTCATACTGATGGATAATCTGTAATATTCACGTGTGCTTGGTTTGACGCAAGTATGGGGATAGTTTTCTCGCATGCAATCGCTGCAAGTTTGTATTATTTTCGATCGTTGACTCGACCAGCGGAGCGAAACGTGCAGCACCCGTTGCTGGAGGTAAACGAAAACAAACATGACCACACAGATAATGGGCTGGCTGAATCTTCGCGGGCATGGAGTGGATATACCTACCGAGCTGATTCACCTGCCTCCTTAACAGTAAGCATGTTATCTTTTACAGTTTAATAATTTGTAATTGGATGTTTTTGTTTTGTGACCCGACGACTGTCCCCTGTTTACGCGTATATGGCGGCCTTATTATTATTTTATTTCTATTTTCTCTCATGTTTCTGTGTATTTATACCAATCTACTATTTACAATGGAATCAAGGCCGAAGGGTTGCGATATCTATAACACCGAGCCTAAGGGTTAACAACTCATGGCTTCTGGGTACTAAAAAAAAAAAAGCAAAAGCAATCCTACAAAGGGCTGCAGGTAACTTCATAACACTGGAGTGGTCTGATATAGAATATAGCTGTTATACTACTTATACGGATGAATGGGGCTTCTAGGATTTGCTTCTGTTGGATTCCAGTCTGAACAGTGACTCCTTGAGTCACTGGCTGTCAAGCTGATACTGACTGCAGTCTCATAGGGGAAAGGAGGAGGGGGGAGGTGGAGCAGAATGACAATGTTAGTACATTTTACGGCATTTTTCTTGTAAATGAATAGTCTTTTCCTTATCTCTGTTCAGGGTTGTATAAAGACCCTATTGATGCCCTAAGCACTTATCTTTCTTGGCCCCCCTTTCCTGCCAACCCCGCGACTTGAAAGACATTGCCCCTCTTCCATAGCCATTCTTAACAGCATGGGCACCAGGGCAAACCACTGTGCTAATGTCCCTATGATAGCTACTCATAGGAATGAAATGTGAATGGTAACTTGACCATATGTGGTCCCTGGGCAAGTGCCCAGTGGGCCCATGTGTTATGATGGCACTGGTGCCCCCAGATATATGTAGCTCAAAATATAAACCATACCACATGTTGGTTCTGGGGCCCTGTTACAGGAAAAACAAGAATAGACCCACTGCCTACCCAAAAGCATGTCATAAGAGTCGACTAATTTGGAGCTTCCTTCAAAGTCAGAGTGCATCTGCCTGAGAGGCAAGGAACTAACAGTCTGCATAAAAATTATTCAGATCTGTCAAACGGATTCACACGCAACACTTGAGTTTTGTAACAGGCCTGCACTCCAGAAGGGGATGACCAGAAGTGGATGAACAACCATAACTTTCTGCCAGAGTTTACAGCTGGTGAACACAAAAAAGAAGAAGAGGAAAATATGAACCATCAAATACAATTGTATTTGTGGAAATTAAACAAACTTACAGTCAGAAAGAAAATAATGTAACTTCTACCTTACTTATTTTTGAAAAGTTTTCTCCTGCTTTTTTAATTGCAAAGTCTTTGATCTTTGATCAGAACCTCAGATTCATCTTATGTAACTCATCTGCTTCTAAACGTAAAAGAGATAATGCTTCCAGCTTGCATTGTTGTTCTGATGGGATTGTTTTAAATGTACTTCAACTAAGAAAATAAACACTAATCTCCAAGGAGGTTGAAAATGTATGTTGTGCCCTTTCTGATAGGATTGTTTTAAATGTACTTCAACTAAGAAAATAAACGCTAATCTCCAAAGGTATTGAAAATGTATGTTGTGCCCCCTTCGTTTATGATGCCCTCAGCACCTGCTTAGTGTGCTTAACTCTTTGAGTCCCAGGGGGTTTAGCATCACAGGCCCAAGAGGTAGTCAAGAAAGACGTAAAATCTGCGCATCTTGCGTTCATTGGGCTTCTAGGTAAGAATCTATGAACGTATGACACGTTCCTTGGGACACCAAGAGTTAAGGGTTAATCCGGCCCTACCTGTGCTGCCTTCTTTGGTTTAAGGACTGTAAAACTTTATTAGAAAGTTGTGGCGTTATTTCTCCACTTTTGAACGTTAGACTTGTTCCAGAACTTGAGTTCTGTGTGCACATCGGTTTTTACAGGTCTGGCTTATGTGTATGCAGACTGTTGGTTCCTCTCAGGTTCAGGTTTGGTTTTTTTGTTGTTGTTGACATGCTTGAGAAAGTCTTTTCACACAGACAGGAAACCCTTAATATGTTAATCCTATAGCCAGGAAAAGAAAAAAACAACTTACCCTTCCTTGTTATTATGAGTAAGCTAAATTTGGTGCATGTGTGACTCACAGTTTTGTGCATGTGTGGCTCACAGTTTAGTGCATGTGTGGCTCACAGTTTTGTGCATGTGTGGCTCACAGTTTTGTGCATGTGTGGCTCACAGTTTTGTGCATGTGTGGCTTACAGGAGCTTTTCTGCTGTCCACGGATTGAAGAGCACTGAGTTAATTGTTAGACTTCAGTTTTTATTACAAATATCCAGGAGGTTAAAAAAAAAATAGTGAAAGTAAAGATTCCTTTTTCACGCCTTTAGGCGTATTGGGTATATAGGGCCAGACCTATATTTATATAGACTAGTCAGTTCTTGACGGGTGATGTGGCATCATACTGACCGCTTTTACTTCCCAGGACTGCACCTGGTACCCACGGGGTCGAACTGGAAGAAGGTCTTACATTGGGCTCTTTCAGACACCCATCTTTCACACAGCAGTGGTGTATTATCAATAAACAATGTAAGAGAGGCCAAAGATGCTGGACTTGACCCCCATCCATGATATCAGAAAGATTGTAGAGGGTAGAACAGGATGGAGGACCAAACCGTGAGCCCTGTGTGACATTTAATAACAAAAACAGGATGTGGATGGGCAACAAAACCATTGTTGATGAAAAACAAAGCAGTGTTTCTCCATTGTAAATTTGTACAAAGAAGACGCAAACTGTAGAGTGCAAAATTTATTGCCTGGTATATTTCAATCTGAAGGATTCCATTTTTTTGTTTTTATTTTATATTCAGTGTTACTATAGTATGCACCTGATGAGAAATGGAGGAATATGCTAGGCAGTAAGTTGGGCGATCTATTGTTTATGACTTCTTTGCTCAGCAGTACTTTAAATGAAAATACAAGTCATTTAGTTGTCAGGGTCTAGTTTGTATGAAAAGAATATCATGCAGGTTGTTATTCTTTTGCTTTCTTCTGCTCTTTGTCCCCAGTTGGAGCCTAGGTCCTAAACCGATACCAGACCTTCTTATGCTTTGCAGCTCACCCCGTGTCCTCATTATCTTTTTTTAACCTTTCCCCTTGTGTTTTTTTTTCTTTCTATCTTTATTTTTATGCCCCTGGGGGTTCCAGTGTAAAGACATTCTAGTTACATTGTCCTCAGCTTTTCTCAGCAAGTGTCTTATCCGCCAGTGTCTTTTCTTCGCCTGTTGATTCACTGGAATTTAGGTTATCACAGTGTAGTAACCGATCAGGGGTATCCTACAGCAAATACTAGGGGAATATCAAGTCAGTGCTGTTAAGTTGGATACCCTGGTATTGTAACTTTTCAGTACAGCCCACAAAATGTCTTACTGCAGTATCTAGTAATTGCTACCCAGAAATAGCCTTTGCTGTAATAAGTACCAGTATGTTTAATAAGTAATAAGTACCAGTATGTTTAATATGTAATAAGTACCAGTAAGTCTATTATCCTGATGTTGTAACCTATCTTTACAGCCCACAAAATGTCTTACTGCAGTATCTAGTAATTGTTGTCTAACAAAGTATTCTACAGTAATAAATAATCAGTAGCATTAAAAAAATATATTAATCTTCATTCTGAATGATGCCTTAGGCTTATTTTCAGGTAATTAATTTTTTCCCCCATGTACAGAAATATACATTTTGTTCAACAATAAAAATCTACATGTATTTCCCCCCCCCCCCCTTTTTTCCCTAGCGTTCATCTTCACCGGCTATAAACTGGCAGAAAGTTCTGGCTGTTTGTCCATGCATGGGCTTTGGTCTTGTTCCAGAACTTGTTTTGCATGCACATCTTTTTTACTGATCTGGCTTATTTAAATGCTAACTGTGGTCTTCGCCTCTCAGGTAGATGCACTCCACTTTGTAAGGAAACACCCCTAATTATTCACTTTTTGCAACCACCTGCTTATTTGGGGGTAGGTGGTGGATCTGCTCCCCCCCTCACCCCCCCCCCCCCCCCATGGGGTCCTGTAATTTACATACACCACACAAAAGCTGCATGCATTAAAAAAAAAAACATTAATGATAATATTTTTGTTTTCAACATATTCATCACTGTATAATTCAATACATCTGTCTGGTTGGGAATCTTGAAAAAGGTTTATATTTGTGGCAGGGTCTATATTTCAATTATCCTGGGGAAAAAAATCATGCTATAGTTTATTTTTTGGGTTAGCTTTTATCTTCTTCGGGGTTGGATCCCAGCTGCAGACAGTTTGGTAACAGAATGTCTTGCGTTGGTTTTGAAAGTGGTATCATGAGCTGACCTTTCAGAAGCAGTGGCAAACTACTGAATGAAAAATTTGCCTGGAAAAACCACAACAGCTTAAAAAAAATTGCTAGAGTTGGTTCTTTAACGTCTGTAAAGGATACACAACTAACTTTTATCTTCTTCTGGAAAACAGGGTAGATATATTGCAGTCTCTATGAAGAATTGGCCAAGTTCTCTGCTTCCCACTCTGAATGTCACAGTTTTGGTTTAGGATCGATGTCATTCTGTTTGCCAGTGCAGTTGAATTATACATTTCTGAGGGATGTGGCTGGAGCTGTAAGGTTCGATAGCTTGATGCATAAGTTGGTTGTCAGTCTTACGTTTTTATCAGAAACGTCCAGCAGATTATTTTGTTGTAGTATTTGATAGGAGTACCCTGTCAGTTCTAGTAAGTTTGTTACCCTGGTTTGAAATTAATATTTGACAGGTCTTCTCTTGTATTCTTCTGCCTTTTCTGCATAGGCCCTCAACCAACTGATACCAAGTCCTTTCCTTTGCTATACATGATTAGTAATTGTATCAGACTCTATGAACATGCTTCAGCAGATAGCAACAGGCGGAATGCGCCCTGAATGCTTTTGAAAATCGCACTTAACCTCCTTCACCTGGATCTACACACCTGGTCATGCTGGCGTAAAGGGTAGTGAGCGAGCTGACCAACTGGCAAGCAGTGCACCAACACATGTGGGTAGAAGCATGGGCAGAGCAGATGCCATCAGTGCTGTACGGACTAGGCTAGAGGATAATGAGGAATCTATGACACTAACACGACTGTGTGACATGGGAGTAAAGCATGTTGAAGCATGTCTATACCACATTCGAGTCTGAGGTAGGAGATAGTATAATCAACCTGTCATGGGGAAAATTAGTAGAAATACCTTTAAATGGCTACTGCATTAGATAACTGAGCACATGTTGGAATATAACATAACATCCTTTGCTATTGCATGTAACTTATGCTCTGTCCTCATCTTTTTACCTCTCTGTAGTTCCCTTCTCCATTTTTTTTTCCTATGGGTATTTCTGGGCTCCTGGAGGTTCCAGTGAAAAGACATTCTAGTTCTGATCTGATCAGTTCTACCCAACAATATATACTGCTAGAATATCTTATCAATTTTACCCAACAATATATAATATGGAATATCTGATCAGTTCTACCCAACAGTATATACTACTAGAATATTCGATCAGTTCCATCCAACAGTATATACTGCTAGAATGTTTGATCAATTCTACTCCACACTATTTACTACGGAATATCTGATCAGTTCTACCCAACAGTATATACTACTTGAATATTTAATCAGTTCTACCCAACAGTATATACTACTTGAATATTTAATCAGTTCTACCCAACAGTATATACTACTTGAATATTTTATCAGTTCTACCCAACAGTATAGACTACTTGAATATTTTATCAGTTCTACCCAACAGTATATACTACTTGAATATTTTATCAGTTCTACCCAACAGTATATACTACTTAAATATTTAATCAGTTCTACCCAACAGTATATACTACTTGAATATTTTATCAGTTCTACCCAACAGTATATACTACTTGAATATTTTATCAGTTCTACCCAACAGTATATACTACTTGAATATTTTATCAGTTCTACCCAACAGTATATACTACTTGAATATTTTATCAGTTCTACCCAACAGTATATACTACTTGAATATTTTATCAGTTCTACCCAACAGTATATACTACTTGAATATTTTATCAGTTCTACTCAACAGTATATACTACTTGAATATTTTATCAGTTCTACCCAACAGTATATACTACTTGAATATTTTATCAGTTCTACCCAACAGTATATACTACTTGAATATTTTATCAGTTCTAACCAACAGTATATACCATGGAATATCTGATCTGTTTTACTCAACAGTATATACTATGGAATATCTGATCTGTTCTACTCAACAGTATAGAAAGCTATGGAATATCTGATCAGCTCTACCCCAACACTATATACTAGCCTTGGCGACTGCAGTAGCTATGCGTCCCCCCATCCCCTGTCTGCACCACTCTAAAAAAAGTGGTAAACGCAGACAGTAGTTATGTTTGATTCTACCTGGGAAAATTGAAAGACGTAGCGTTTTTGCGTTCCTGTAAGATTGTTTATATATTTGCTCAGCAATTTCCTGCTTCGTTTGTGTTTATTCGCGGGAATGTATTGTGCAGGTGCCTGTTTAGGAATGTTTACAGAATGTCTCGTTTGTATGGGTCGCTGTGTATGTTTTTGCTTGCATGCAGGTATGTAAAGTGACTCAGGGGTTCTCAGCCTGGGCAGTGTGACTTCACACGGCAGTGAACCGGCGACCCTCAGCAGCTATTGCTGATGTGAGTCGAGTTCGTTTATGGAGTGGTTATCGAAAAGAGAGGGTTTGTATGGATGTTGGGACAGCGACTCAAAGAAAACAGTGGGAGCTCAACCTCTGCGTGTCTGATTTGTCTGCCCTTTCACCTGTCCACCTGAGCCTGCTTGTCTGCTTTATCTACGTCCACCCCTCCACCTGGTCCCGCCTGTCTGTTTTGTCTACCCTTTAACACGTCCACCTGGTCCCGCCTGTCTGTTTTGACTACCCATTCATCTGTCCACCGAGTCCCACCTGTCTGTTTTGTCTACCCTTTAACCCGTCCACCTGGTCCCGCCTGTCTGTTTTGTCTACCCTTTAACACGTCCACCTGGTCCTGCCTGAATGTTTTGTCTACACATTCACCTATCCACCTGGGCATGTCTGTCTGCCTGTCTGTTGAATCTACCCATCTACGCATCGACTTTGGTCTGCTTGTCTAGCTGTCTGCTTTGTCTACCCATCGACCTGTCCACTTGGCATGTCCGTCTAGCTGTCTGTTTTGTCTACCTGTTACGTGGGCATGTCCCTCTATCTGTCTGTTGTATCTACCCAACTGCGCGCCGATCTTGGTCTGCTTGTCTAGCTGTCTGTTTTGTTTACCTGTCCATCTGGTTATGTCCCTCTACCTGTCTGTTGTATCTACCCATCTTCGCGTTGACTAGTTTTCTTGACTGCCCGTCTATTTTGTCTACACATCTCCGTGTGCCGACCTGGCCTGCCTGTCTGTTTTATTTAGCCATCCACCACATGGATCTGTCTGTCTGTTTTGTCTACCCATCTCCAACTTGGGTCTACCTGTCTGTTTTGTCTACCCATCCCCAACTTGGGTCTACCTGTCTGTTTTGTCTACCCATCCCCAACTTAGGTCTACCTGTCTGTTTTGTCTACCCATCCCCAACTTGGGTCTACCTGTCTGTTTTGTCTACCCATCCCCAACTTAGGTCTACCTGTCTGTTTTGTCTACCCATCCCCAACTTGGGTCTACCTGTCTGTTTTGTCTACCCATCCCCAACTTGGGTCTACCTGTCTGTTTTGTCTACCCATTCCCAACTTGGGTCTACCTGTCTGTTTTGTCCACAGCACCCTGCAGTGTGTAAATGAACCTTATAACCGTTCCGTGACGTCACAGGAGTAGTCCCATTTGTTTAACCGGCGTTTGCCTTGTCCTACTTGAGTTGTGTAGTTAGCCATTTTAAAATGTATACAACGTACTGTGATGTGGATGTTATGTGAACTACAAACCCACAAGTTAATATGTGGACATTGTGAAGTGGCTACAAAGATTTTCAAACTTTGCAGTGTCAGATTACGGCAAATTTAAATTAATTAAGCTACAGACGGCCACGCCTGCCTGTCTACCTGTCTGTTTTCTTCACGTCCGACTCTATTAATAGCTAAACTCAGACTTGGTTTTCTTTAACAGTATACACTTCGACCTTTCTGTCTCTTTTGTCTACCCATCCCCCGCTGATATAAGCCTACCCGTCTACATGTCTCTTTTGTCTACCTATCCACCCGATAATCTGTGCCTATCCGCCTACCTGTTTTGTCTACCCATCCCTCGCTGTTATAAGCCTACCCGTCTACATGTCTCTTTTGTCTACCTATCCACCCGATAATCTGTGCCTATCCGCCTACCTGTTTTGTCTACCCATCCCTCGCTGTTATAAGCCTACCCGTCTACATGTCTCTTTTGTCTACCCATCCGCCCGCTGATATAGGCCTACATGTCTCTTTTGCCTACCTGTCTACATGTCTCTTCTGTCTACCCATCCACCCGCTGATATAGGCCTACCTGTCTACATGCCTCTTCTGTCTACCCATCCACCCGCTGATATTGGCCTACCTGTCTACATGTCTCTTCTGTCTACCCATCCACCCGCTGATATAGGCCTACCTGACTACATGTCTCTTCTGTCTACCCATCCACCTGCTGATATAGGCCTGCCTGTGTGTTTTGTCTACCCATCCACCCTGATCTGGGCCTGCGTTTACATGTCTGTCTTGTTTACCCATCCACCCTGATCTAGACCGGCCATGTCTACCTGCCTGTTTTCTTTAACCATCAACACGCCAACCTGGGCGGCCGTTGTCTTTCTGTGTTTACGGTCGACTCCATGACATCATTAAGACAACTTCGCGTTTTTTTAATTTGCTGGCCTGTTGAAGGTAGTCAGGTCTACCTACGCATGGCACACTCGTCCCGCCAATTTCTCCATTACCGTTGTTGACACAGCGCTCACATCTGTCAGGTTGTAGCAGCCCAGAGGGGTGTGATAATGCCAAGAAACGAAACACAACTTAATGTGCGTCACTTCCTCTCCGCCGCTATTATTTACTTCTCATTGCTTAGCAACGCCTCCATAAATGCAGCGCCGCGCTTTCGCACGTGCCTTTGCCTCCGGAGCTGAAATAATGTTGCCAGGTTTATCGGATTAGTTTACGGGCTCTCTGTGCACACTGCTCTGGTTTGTTGCTTTTCTTCTTGGTCGTCGCAATTCCTTAGATGTCTTATGATAAGGCTGTCTGCGTGGAGGAACAATGAGCCCGTTACATAATCTCTTCTACGGTTGTTAATGTGCTTGCTCCTAAATTGTGGAACTGTCTTCATCCTTAGATTAAACTTGCATTACACATAGTTTGCTGAATTCCTTTCTGCTTTTCCGCCTTCCAATTTTTAAATTTCTGCTGCAATTGCTACTGATGCCAGAGTTACTATTAATGTTGTTTTATGTTTCTGCTGCTGTTGCTCCATCAGCTGCTGTTGCTCCATCAGCTGCTGTTGCTCCATCAGCTGCTGTTGCTCCATCAGCTGCTGTTTGCTCCATCAGCTGCTGTTGCTCCATCGGCTGCTATTGCTCCCTCAGCTGCTGTTGCTCCTTCTACTACTGCTGATAGATGCTGCTGTTGCTACTACTACTACTATTGCTGATGGATGCTACTGTTGCTCCTCCTACTCCTCCCACTACCACTACTACTATTACTACTACTACTACTATTAATACTCCTACTACTACTACTACTATTAATACTCCTACTGTTGCTGCTGCTACTACAACTGCTGCTACTACTACTACTACTGCTGCTACTACTACTACTACTACTACTACTACTACTACTACTACTACTACTACTACTACTACTACTACTACTACTCCTGCTGCTATTGCTGCTGCTACTACCACTACTACTACTACTACTACTACTACTACTACTACTACTACTACTGTTACTGCTGCTTCTGATACTACTACTACTATTGCTGCTGCTGCTATTACTGCTGCTGATGCTAGCGCAAAACTCAGGTTCTGGAAGTGGACGAACATCAGAAGTTTTCACTGGATTTTACAGTTGGTGAAGACTAAGGTGAAGAAGGGAATGTCTGTCTCTAGTCTATCAAGTAGATCGTCAATTATTTCTGAAATAAGACGCCCCTAGACCTACACAAGCTGGCCACCACTGGTCTACGCGATTCTGTATTATAAAATCTGCCGTTATCTACATTGTAATGCAAACAACTTGCCTTATGCCGATGATACTGTTCAGATCGCTACAAGGGAATGTGGTACGAACGGTAGGTAGATATGATAGATATGATTGAAACAGGACACCATGACAAGTGTATTACAGAGAGAGAGAGAGAGAGAGAGAGAGAGAGAGAGAGAGAGAGAGAGAGAGAGAGAGAGAGAGAGAGAGAGAGAATGCCAAATCAAATAAAGTAGCACTGGTCTGAGGCAAGGCGCAAGCGTATAGAACTCTACAGATCAATAGAACTGTGCACATACAAAAAGCATATAGAAATTAAACAATACAGTCAACTATGCACATACATACAGCATATAGAAATTATACAATACAATCAACTGTGCACATACATACAGCATACAGAAACTATTCAATACAATCAACTGTGCTCATACATACAGTGTTTAGAAGCCATGCAAACTAATCGATCTGTGATATACACACACACCGTACATAAAACGTATAGAAATTGTACACGCTAACTGAACTGTACACGTGCATACAGCTTACGGAAACCGTGGAAACTAATTGATCAGTATACATATACACAATATTTAGAAAAAATATAAAGTAATCAAACTGTGTACATACATACAGCGAATAGAAACCACACAAAGTAAGCGAACTGTACACATATATACAACCTATAGAAACCGTATAAAGTAAGCGAACTACGCATACAAATACAAAGTAAGCGAACTGTACCCATACAAAAACAACGTATAGAAACCACACAAAGTAAACTAGTAAACTTTGCACATACATACACTATATAAACTGTGCAAAGTAAGTGAACTGTACACATACACACAGCGTATGAAAACCGCGCAGAACAAATGAACTGTACATATACACTCAACGCAAAGAAACCACACAAAGGAAGCTAACTAAGTGTACACGTACGTACAGGTAAATAAACAAATAAAATACATGTTTTGTCACTTTATTAATATATACGTACAGTTAGTAATAGGAGTATTGTAAAGAGTTTCAAAGAGTATTTGAGTATTGTACTATATAGCTTATATAAGGAAAAACGGGGAATGCAACTCCCCAGGTTGAGGGTTGCACCGCCAAAATGGCCTCGTGTCGTCGTGTTAGGTGGGGGTATTCGGCATGTTAGTTCAGTCTTCTAGGAGAGGAGATCAAGGTATATGGTGCTATGACTATTATATGGTAGAAATTGGAAAAAACATTTTTGTTTTAGTAGTAGAAACTTTTATATCTCCTTCTTCGCGTTCACCAGCAATGTAAACACTGGCGGAAAGTTCAAGTTGTTCATCCACTTCTGGACTGAAGTCCTGTTCCAGAACCTGAGTGTTGCGTGTGTATCCGTTTTACATATCTGACTCATTTGTATGCAGACTGCTGGTTCCTTGCCATGCAGGCAGATGCACTCTGGCTTCCAGTTAGTCGACTCTTACGACATGCTTCTGGGTAGGAAGTGGGTCTATTCTTGTTTTCCCTATAATAGGACCCCGGAACCCACACGAAGATATTTTTTTTAAATATAATATTAGTTATGTCAAATGAGGTTGCCGGCCGCGCGATCTGGGGAAAAGGGGGGGGGGTGGGGGGAGAGATACTTTAAAAAGCGCTTGTTGACTGGGCACTTTTTTAAATTCAAAACTACCGTGTTTATTGAAGGATCCTGCGCATGTGGCTTAGGCTTAAGCATTGCGACCTCGCTTAGCAGTTCCGAAATACCATGTTCGATTGCAGATGCGGACAGACCAGTTTGCTTTGATTTCTACAGTGGTGACATGGAACGCTGGCCAGTCAAGAAGCAGATGCAAAGTACTGAACGTGAAATTGCCTGAATTGCCTTGGATGGTTCTGCAAAGGTCATGTTACAGGATACCCAACAGTGTAATTCAGCGCTGACGGAAATTCAGTCTCTATGTCACGGGTGAAAAGACATTCTTTGAACACTACTTTATTCAGCTGGGCTGTAGAAAGTATATAAATAAAAGACGCCTTTGCTTATGTAAAAGTAGTTTTTTAAGTAGTATCCTAAAGTAGTAATATAGGTATACATACACATGACACAGTATTGATACATGAAAACACGCCAGATTTGTTGTTTTAAAAAAAAACCAGCGCTTTCAAAACTGTTGATGTTAGTTGGTGACACATTTTAAAAAAAAGAGTAAAGAGCCCTTTTCAATGCCTTTCAGTCGTATTGGGCATATAGGGCTAGACCTTTATGATATAGACCAATCAGCACTTTACTTCCCGTGACTTTACATGGTACACGTTTAAGCCTGGGTCGATCTGGGAGGCAAGGTCATTTTTTAATGGCTGGGTCAAGACTTGAACCCACGACTTTCTGATCCGCAGGCTACACCACGGCGGCTCCCGACACACATTTTAGACGAACAAAATCCGCGCTAAACCAGTGATTCCCAAACTGTGCGTCCCGGGGAGCCGCGACCTCTTCACAGGGGCACCGCGAAATATTGTAAAAGCTTCATAATTATTTTAACCAAGACACGAACAGTCATACTGTTACTTAGGCTAGGGCGCCATGGAAACATTTTAATTAGAAAAAGGCGCCGTCACCCAAAACAGTTTGGGAAACACTGCGCTAGACAGTCCTTCAGGATGAGAGCAAACCGGAGGTTATACTAACACCTGGCATTGCATGCGGACTCATACATACATACATACATGCATGCACGCATACATACATACATACATACATACATACATACATACATACATACATACATACATACATACATACATACATACATACATACATACATACATACATACATACATACATACATACATGCACGCACGCACGCATACACACACACACATACATACATACATACATACATACATACATACATACATACATACATACATTGTTGTTGTTATCGATCCAGCGGCGCATGAGCTTTCGCCCTTTGGCCCAATGCCATGTAGTGGAATTTGCATGTTTTCACAAGCTGTTCTTTTCCTCCGTACAAGGTGTTCCACTTGTCTGGTCTCGGAGGGAGTAGCGTTCTTCTTGTCTCACTGAGTTTTGGGCACTCAAAGAGATGGTGTTCAACAGTTTCGTAGGGGTAGTTACATAGCTGGCACTCTGGGGAGTGTTGTGGCTGTATTCTGTTTAGGTGTCCATTGAGTGGAGTATGTTGCGTTCTAAGTCTGAAGATGGTGGCCTGGTCCCTTCTTGTTAGATGGTTAATGCTGTCATTAGGATCAGGGCCAGACATATGTCTATAAACCTCTCTTCCAGTGTCTCCCATGGCCCATCTGTTCAACCAAGTCTCTTTGTTTATAGCTCTTATCAGTGTTTTTTGCTGTCTGGAGGGTTGTCGCTGTAGGTGGTTGTTCTTGTGTTGCTCCTTTCTTTGCCAATCTGTCAGCTCTGTCATTACCTGGTGTGCCGGAGTGACCTGGAATCCACTGCATCACTATTCTGATGTTGTATGAGGTAATAAGCTGATCGGCATCCAGGATTATCTTGGCTATGTCAGTTCTGCAGCGTTCATTGCCCTCCAGAGCTTGAAGGGCAGACATTGAATCTGTGAAGATGACAATATTTTGGACCTTTGAGGGGTAAACATCCATTACAGTCTTTAGGTGGTATACTGCTGTTTCCAGTGCAATTATTTCAGCTTCATAGTTTGAACAGAATTCCCCGCATGCATCAAAATTCTCTTCAACAGATCCATCGGGATAACCTATGTAGATTCCGTAACCTGCTTTAATGGTAGCTTTAAATGCTGATCCATCAGTATAGACATGTATCCATTCTTGGGGGTAAGAATCAACGGTCTTTAGTGATGAGTTCATAAGAGCGATTGGGTCGGACTGTTTGGTTTCCTCGCCTACCAATTTAGTTTGGACTTCTGGAGCTTTAAAGCGAGCATGTGGTGGTAGGTTTTTTGCAACATTCTGAATTCCTTGACGTCTTTCTGGGAGGTGGTATCTGTCCTGAATTTCATTAACACAGTGTAAAACCGATTTGTGCTTTATTCTTTGTTTGGACTCCCAGTTTTCTACAAGATGTCTATTAGGATGGTTTACGATTTTTCCTAACGCATCTTTCATAAATTTCTAAAGTGGCTTTTTCTCTCCGCAACCCGAGGGGTTCCACATTTGTATGGATTTCACATGCAGCAGTTGGTGTAGACTGCATAGCTCCGCAGATTAATCGGAGGGCATTATTTTGTACTCTGTCAAGAGTCTCTAGGTTAGTTTTGGAACAAGTTGTAAGCAGTGAGTTGTTGTACTCTATCACAGAGCGAACATATCCTAGGTATAAGCCCCTCAGAGTTTCCTTGTCTGATCCCCATGATGTACCTGCAAGTCTCTTTAATAACTGTAACCGCCTCAATGCCTTATTCCTGATGTTTTCAATATGGTTCTTGAGGCTGAGCTGCGGGTCAAGTGTGACTCCAAGGTATATGGGATGCTCTTCTTTCATCACTTGGTGTTTGTCTAACCTCAGGTTAATATTCTTCCTTGCTACTTGGTGGCTTTTGGTAAAGATTGTGTAGACCGTCTTTGCACAGTTAATCTTGAGTTTCCATCTTTGGCAGTAATCATGCAGTCTTCTAAGGTCTCCATTCAGTCTTTGGGCTCCACTTTCCACATTTTCATGACTCTGCCATATTGCTAGGTCATCAGCGTACAAGGCTTTTTCGGCCTTGATTTGTTCTGGCAGGTCATTGATAAAGATTAGGAATAGTGTACAGCTCAATGATGAGCCTTGTGGCAAGCCCTCCTCCAAGACTTCTTTAGAAGAGATTGCGTTGTGCATCTTAGTCTGGATTGTTCTATCTATCAGGAAGTATTTCACCCAGTTATACAATCTGCCATGTATTCCTATGCTCATCATCTTCATCAGGAGACCTTTTCTCCATACTCTGTCATAGGCCTGCTGGAGGTCGACAAAGACTGCCACTGTGTGTTTCTTATTCTGGAAGCCATCATGTATTCTTTGTGTCAGTCTGAACAGCTGGTCTTCTGTGCAGCTGTTGGTTCTGAAGCCTGCCTGTTCATGGCATAGAACACCAGAACTCTCAAGGAACCAATATAAGCGCCTGTTTATCATTCTTTCTGCAACTTTGCCCAAGCATGATGTTAAGGATATCGGGGGCGGTAGCTTTTGGGGTCATCTGGAGGCTTTTTGGTTTTAAGGATGGGGACGATATATGCATTCCTCCATGCCCTTGGAAGTTTGCTTGACCTCCAAGTTTTATTAATAAGCCTGAGAACTACTTCTCTCCCAGACCGGCCAAGATGTAGCAGCATTTCGTTGTGGATCTTATCTGGGCCTGGAGATTTTCTAGGTTTTAATTTCTTCAGGGCTTGCTCTAATTCATCCATGCTAAATTCATTTTCAAAAAGGGAGTCGCTGGCTGTTGGAGCTCTCTCTTGTTTCTTCAACTGAGAGAGCTGTGTTCTATCGAGTTCTGACAGCTTACCTGCTCTGTTAACCGAGGCAAAATAATGATTGAAATGTTCTGCTTTCTTCTTGTCTTCAGTGATTGTCTTACTCCCATCTGTCACTGGTTTTGGGTTCACCCTTCTACTTTCTCCGGAGAGGTTTTTAACTAAAGTCCATGCTTTATTTCCATTCTGTCTAAGGTCTAAGTTGGAGCAAGTTTCTGTCCATTTATCTCTTTTAGCCTTATTAACTACAAGCTTTACTCTGGCACATGCTTTATTGTATTGGATCTTTGCTTCTGTTGAACGTGCAGTTTCGAGAAATATTCTTGCTTTATTCCTTTCAGATATAGTATTTTGAATTTCTTGATTCCAAAAAGGTTTATATGCCTTCCGGCTGCCCCTTGGGATGGCTTTCGACGCTGCATTCAGGATTGCTTGTGTTATGTCTTCACAAAAAGTTTCCACACAGCTGTTGTCAATTCTTCCCAGGAGGCAGTCAGATGTTTCCTGAAATAGTTTCCAGTTTGCTTTTCGGAAATTCCAACGGGTTCTCTGCTTGAAGCGTAATTTAGGGGTGGTGCTTACAGTTGTGAGTATAGGTTTGTGGTCACTTCCTATGTCGTCCAGGACTTGGGGATAGCTTGCGTCTGCTAAGTCGGATGAGCAGATGGTCAGGTCTGGTCTGCTGAGAGATAGGTGGGCCCTGTGTAACAGTGTAGGTGTAGACTCTGTGTCCTGCAGCACTAATAGGTTAGTTGTTTCACAAGTATCTTCGATGTACTTCCCTGTGCTATTGTAGTCAGGGTAACCCCAACGTGGCGAGTGTCCGTTGAAGTCACCAACAAGAAGGGTTTTATGGTACTGTGTCTTGTATAGTTCTGGTATGTTGCATGTTGTCTGAGGTGGGCTGTACACGTTGTATATCGTATATTTGCTTCCATTGTGCCAGATAGTTATTTTTTGCACATCTGTAGGGTGAGATGTCGACAGCATTGTTACATCTCCTTGTATGTCATTTCTGATATAGGTCACTATGCCCCGGCAGTCATTGCACTTACAGGCATAACTAGTATATCCGGTGAGATGCAGATCAGAGTCTTTATGCAAGGTTTCTTGTAGGGCAGCCACGTGTACCCTGTGGTTGTTGAGCAGTTTGGCAAGTTCAAGTTTCTTATTTCTTATTCCACAGATGTTCAGCTGCAGAATATTGAGCATCTGTGTATTTTTTGCTGTGCTGTCTGAGTTCTTTTTGCTCTCCCTTCCACCTCCTGGGGTGTCTGTTTTCCCTATTTATTTCAAATTTTCCAGTAGCCAATTTTTCGCACATGACAGCCTGGTTTCCCACTGTCTGGCGCGGGCCTTGATAGACGAGGCGACGACCGATCTCGTATGTATTCTTAAATTTTGACATATTCATGGCATTGTGGTGCTGGGGTGTCTGTGGATTACCTACCTCCCCGGGCAGCAGCTAGAAATGCCCTGTACCAGTTCTAAAGGAAATATGGGTTGTGTTTCTGCCTTTCCCTTTAACACGTAGCTAAGGTGGGGCTCACAGTGTGCTCATTCCCCGCCACCAGATTGCCTGCAGGTTTCGCTGAGCTCTTCATGTCTCTAAGCATGGCCTAAGCATGAGTAGTTGGGGCAACTGGATCGTCACGTCCTGAGTCCCTGTGCCTTCACGATAGTTTCCGGTATTCAGGGGGGCTAGCATACTTGTTTCCATTCCTAAGACTGTTCAGCACACCTCTGGCTCCTTCCTCCCACAGGGGGCAGTACGGTGTGGTGCACCGGTTTATTATCGAGGTTTGCTCCTCTAGATCCATTGTGTTTTGCCTGGGGATTCGCACCCCCAGTTACCGGGACTACCTCGGGGAGGCTGTGACTCTTCGCCACGCACAATGGTCTTGAGGTAAGAGAGGTTTTGCTAGGTCAAGAGGCTGACACCACAATGGACGCTCCTTTCGTGAACAGATATTCACTAGACCTAGGGTGAAGTAAGGGGGGAACCCACTACCCACAACACCAACACTTCTCACCCCCTGCCTCTCGAGGCTCAGTCCCACATACATACATACATACATACATACATACATACATACATACATACATACATACATACATACATACATACATGCATGCACGCACGCACACATACATACATACATACATACATACATACATACATACATACATACATACATGCATGCACGCACGCGCACACACACACACACACACACACACACACACACACACATACATACATACATACATACATACATACATACATACATGCATGCATGCATGTTCTCTGTTCTCCATGCATGCATACATACATACATACATACATACATACATACATACATACATACATACATACATACATACATACATACATACATACATACATACATACATACATACATACATACATACATTGTAATAACGGAATGTTGCACGACACACGCAGTCTGTCATACAAATATGTTATTTGTATCTAAATTATCTTTCCGTCCTTCGAAGTCGGAGTGCATCAGCCTGAGAGGCAAGGAGCCAACAGTCTGCATACAGATAAGTCAGATATGTAAAACGGATGTGCACGCAACACTCAGGTTCTGGAGCGAGACTGAAGTCCATAGGTGGACTAACAACCAAAACTTTCGGCCCGCCGGAGTTCACTTCAGGTGAACGTGAAGAAGAAGAAAATGAGATATCAGGTCATAACAGAAGCTCATAAAAATATGTCATCTATGTTAGCAATAGATATCTCCAGGATTAGCGTGATTGTACGCTCATTTTTATAATTTATGTTCGCGCGATATACCTTCACATCGCAACAGACGCACTAGTGTATCGCAACACAGTTTAGAAAGCTCTGTTTTAGAGAGTAGTAAAAGGTTCTTTCCTTTGAGTTCCGTCGAGAACGGACAGAACGAGTGACAAAAGGCGCCGAGAACAGCACTCGGAATATTCCCATAAGCGCGCCATCCCCGTCTTCTGAACCCAGTACAGAGATCTAATTCTGAAGGTACCAATAGCAGTTTGATTATACGTCCTTCTCCGGGAAGACTTACCCGTATGTCCATCTCTGAGAAAGGGGGGGGGGGTGGTGGGGCCTCACCCGAATCTCCTTCTCAGGGAAGGCGAAATCGTATGTCCTTCTCCGGGAAGACGAAATCGTATGTCCTTCTCCGGTGAGGATTATCCGTGTGTCCTTCTCCGGGAAGGCGAACCCGCTCAACAATTGTCTGCAAAAGTCGAATGGTCGACCAAGAGGCACAAATATCGCAGCTATATTGTAAACAGGCGCAACGCTTTTACATCTTCCGATGAACGCAGAAGAAAGGTCCTTCTTGCCTTTCCTGTGAGCGTTGTTTGTCGTCTTGATGCCCTGGTCACTTCTAGATGTACTGTTCTCTCCAGACGATAATGATCTGTTCGCGTTTTTGCATTGTTCGCTTGCTTCCAAACGGCTTTGCACATATCTTACTAGTAATTTCCCTTTCGGTTTATCTATTGTCTTTCTCTGTTTAATGCTGTTAGGCGTCACAGGGACGGCTAACCATCGGTTTCCGGGATAGTGTGTGCTCATTAGCTTGCTGCATGGTGATATTATTGAGTTTTAGCAAGACGTTAACTCCATCTATCCATATCTTCCTGATCTTTCTCTGCATCTTGATGCTCCATTGTCATGTTGTATGCTCTGGCAGCAGGTGACGTTGGGTTCATTCTCACCGGGTGGCCAGATCATGTCATTATTTGTTTTTCAGTAAATTTAATTACAGGTGTTGTTCTCACCATGCTAATCATATCGTCGTTTCTTTTATGCAGTCTTCTCGTTATGTTGACTGCTTGTCTCAAACATCTCATTCCACACGTCGTGGCGTTAACTTCAAGAAAGTATGAGTAGTGATTATATCTGTACCCTCTACGCATCGTTGTTAACGGTCCTTCTCAGCCTACTTCACACCACCTGAAAGGAAAGGCCCAAGCATGAAAATCGTAACTCAAGGCGCAACCAAACGCCTCCAAGAAACAAAACGACCAAGAGTCACCAATCAAACACGGACTCGATATAGTCACCGCTCAACCAGGAGCAGACTGAAAGAGTCAAGGAGTTTTGTTATTTTTGTTTTCTACAAAGTTCAAGTTCGTTGTTAACACATCAGGCATTCATAAGGGATCTCCACTTCTTCCCATCAGCTGTTTTCAGAGAGCAGCAGAAGCGCGAATTCCGTAGCTCCTACCACGATCCTAATTGATGTCTGTACAAGTTGCACGCTTGAGCTGAACTTCGCGTCAGTAGAACGAAGCTATGTTTTCTGTTCTCCCAAACTTTGAAACAAAGGTTTGTTTAAACTGTATTTTGTGTTCTCCCAAACTTTGAAACAACGGTTTGTTAAAATGTGCTCTCCTTTCTCCCAAACTTTGAAACAACGGTTTGTTAAAATGTGCTCTCCTTTCTCCCAAACTTTGAAACAACGGTTTGTTAAAATGTGCTCTCCTTTCTCCCAAACTTTGAAACAACGGTTTGTTAAAATGTGCTCTCCTTTCTCCCAAACTTTGAAACAACGGTTTGTTAAAATGTGCTCTTCCTTTCTCCCAAACTTTTGAAACAACGGTTTGGTTAAATGTGCTCTCCTTTCTCCCAAACTTTGAAACAACGGTTTGTTAAAATGTGCTCTCCTTTCTCCCAAACTTTGAAACAACTGTTTGTTAAAATGTGCTCTCCTTTCTCCCAAACTTTGAAACAACGGTTTGTTAAAATGTGCTCTCCTTTCTCCCAAACTTTGAAACAACGGTTTGTTAAACTGTGCTCTCCTTTCTCCTAAACTGTTAAACAACGTGTTGTTGAAACTGTATTCTCTGTTCTCCCCAAACTCTTTTCGTTCAGCTGTTCATTTCAAATCTGAACACACTGGCAATTGGATATCCCCTGATTGTATTCATGTTATTGATTTCCCCTGGTCCCCAGTGTTCAGCTTCAGTATACTGGACTGCAATTACCACGTCATTACCTGAACCCATACAATGAAGGCATAGATTGATTGATTGACATTGTCCCACTCACCATGCATGTCGCAGAAGGCGACTAAGTCCTTGTGGGCGTCCACCTATAGACAACTTTTGCCTTGACACTTTACTCTTTACATTCAATTCTTTGAAAACTTATTTTTATCTTGTAAAGCCCAGATAAATATTGTATTGACAAAATTTCATTGCCCCAAACTACCTACATTTAGTATGTCATGGATCCCTAAATAATGAGTCCGGGAAATAGAAACTGCTCCATCCCCCTCCCCAAATTATTGCGAGTAAAAATGGTTTGTTTGGAAAAGGGGTGGGGCATTCTCTTTGTTTTCGAACGTGGTGCAAAGTCGCCCTTTTTTAAGGGGGAAAAGAAAAAGAATCTAGGTGAAGAAAAAAAACCTGGACAAAAAAGAGCACGGGCAAAGAAAACTGAGGGAAAGAAGAAATATGGACAAAGAAGAAATTGGGCAAAGAAAAGAAGAAGAAAATTTGGGGAAAGAAGAAATTTGGCAAGAAACAACTGGACACAAAAAATCTGGGGAAAGAAAGATTTGGTGAAAAAGAAAATCGGGCAAAAAAGAAGATCTGGGGGAAAAGAGATTGGGCAA
>CAJHNH020000513.1:751843-804465 GCA_905116865.2 Candidula unifasciata | reverse complement strand
CAAATGGTCTTGAGGTAAGAGAGGTTTTGATAGGTCAAGAGGCGACACCACAATGGACGCTCCTTCGTGAAACAGATATTCACTCGACCTAGGGTGAAGTAAGGGGGGAAAACCCACTACCCACAACACCAACACTTCTCACCCCCTGCCCTCGAGGCTCAGGGTCCCCACATACGTACATACAATACATACATACATACATACATACATACATACCTACATACATACACACATACATATCATGACCTGGCACGCACGCACACACACATTACATACGATCCCTAAATACATACATACATACCATACATTACATACGTGCATGCACGCACGCGCACAAACGACACACACACACACACCCAACACACACACCACTTACATACATACATACATACATACATAACATACCATACATGCATGCATGCATGTTCTCTGTTCTCCATGCATGCATACATACATACATACATACATACATAACATAGCATACATACATACATACATACATACATACATACATACATACATACATAAATACATACATACATACATACATACATACATTGTAATAAAAAAAGAACGGAATGTTTTTTGGGTCGACACAACGCAGTCTGTCATACAAATATGTAGTTGTATCTAAATTATCTTTCCGTCCTTCGAAGTCGGAGTGCATCAGCCTGAGAGGCAAGGAGCCAACAGTCTGCATACAGATAAGTCAGATATGTAAACGGATGTGCACGCAACACTCAGGTTCTGGAGCGAGACTGAAGTCCATAGGTGGATAACAACCAAAACTTTCGGCCCGCCGGAGTTCACTTCAGGTGAACGTGTAAAGAAGAAGAAAATGAGATATCAGGTCATAACAGAAGCTCAGCAAAAATATGTCATCTATGTTAGCCAATAGATAGTCTCCCGGATTAGCGTGATTGTACGCTCACTTTTTATAATGTTTATGTTCGCTGCGATATACCTTCACATCGCAAACAGACGCACTAGTGTTTCGCAACGACAGTTTAGAAAGCTCTGTTTTTTTTTAGAGAGTAGTAAAAGGTTCTTTCCCTTTTCCTTTGAGTTCCACGTCGAGAACGGACAGAACGAGTGACAAAAGGCGCGAGAACAGCACTCGGAATATTCCCATAAGCGCGCCATCCCCGTCTTCTGAACCCAGTACAGAGATCTAATTCTGAATTTGGGGTACCAATAGCAGTTTGATTATACGTCCTTCTCCGGGAAGACTTAACCGTATGTCCATCTCTGAGAAAGGTGGGGGGGGGTGGTGGGGCCTCACCCGAATCTCTTCTCAGGGAAGTGCGAAATCGTATGTATGCTCCTCCTCGGGAAGACGAAATTCGTAGTATCGTCCTCTCTCGGTGAGGATTATTCCGTGTGTCCTTCTCCGGGAAGGCGAACCCGCTCAACAATTGTCTGCAAAAGTCGAATGGTCGACCAAGAGGCACAAATATCGCAGCTATATTGTCAAACAGGCCGCAAAGCTTTTACATCTTCCGATGAACGCAGAAAGAAAGGTCCTTCTTTTTGACTTTCCTGTGTGAGCGTTGTTTGTCGTCTTGATGCCCTGGTCACTTCTAGATGTACTGTTCTCTCCAGACGATAATGATCTGTTCGCGTTTTTGCATTGTTTCGCTTGCTTCCAAAACGGCTTTGGCACATATCTTACTAGTAATTTCCCTTTCGGTTTATCTATTGTCTTTCTCTGTTTAATGCTGTTAGGCGTCACAGGGACGGCTAACCATCGGTTTCCGGGATAGTGTGTGCTCATTAGCTTGCTGCATGGTGATATTATTGAGTTTTTAGCAAGACGTTAACTCCATCTATCCATATCTTCCTGATCTTTCTCTGCATCTTGATGCCTCCATTGTCATGTTGGATATGCTCTGGCGCAGAGGTGACGTTGGTTTCATTCAGTCTCACCGGGTGGCCAGATCATGTCATTATTTGTTTTTCAGGTAAATTTAATTCACAGGTGTTGTTCTCACCATTGCTAATCATATCGTCGTTTCTTTTATGCAGTCTTCTCGTTATGTTGACTGCTTGTCTCAAACATCTCATTCCACACGTCGTGGCGTTAACTTCAAGAAAGTATGAGTAGTGATTATATCTGTACCCTCTACGCATCGTTGTTAACGGTCCTTCTCAGCCTACTTCACACCACCTGAAAGGAAAGGCCCAAGCATGAAAATCGTAACTCAAGGCGCAACCAAACGCCTCCAAGAAACAAAACGACCAAGAGTCACCAATCAAACACGGACTCGATATAGTCACCGCTCAACCAGGAGCAGACTGAAAGAGTCAAAGGATGTTTTGTTATTTTTGTTTTCTACAAAGTTTCAAGTTCGTTGTTAACACATCAGGCATTCATAAGGGATCTCCACTTCTTCCCATCAGCTGGTTTCAGAGAGCAGCCAAGAAGCGCGAATTCCGTAGCTCCTACCCACGATCCTAATTGATGTCTGTACAAGTTGCACGCTTGAGCTGAACTTCGCGTCAGTAGAACGAAGCTATGTTTTTCTGTTCTCCCAAACTTTGAACAAAGGTTTGTTCAAACTGTATTTTGTGTTTCTCCCAAACTTTGAAACAACGGTTTGTGTAAAATGTGCTCTCCTTTCTCCCAAACTTTGGGAAACAACGGTGTTTGTTAAAATGTGCTCTCCTTTCTCCCAAACTTTGAAACAACGGTTTGTTAAAATGTGCTCTCCTTTCTCCCAAACTTTGAAACAACGGTTTGTTAAAATGTGCTCTCCTTTCTCCCAAACTTTGAAACAACGGTTTGTTAAAATGTGCTCTCCTTTCTCCCAAACTTTGAAACAACGGTTTGTTAAAATGTGCTCTCCTTTCTCCCAAACTTTGAAACAACGGTTTGTTAAAATGTGCTCTCCTTTCTCCCAAACTTTGAAACAACTGTTTGTTAAAATGTGCTCTCCTTTCTCCCAAACTTTGAAACAACGGTTTGTTAAAATGTGCTCTCCTTTCTCCCAAACTTTTGAAACAAACGTTTGTTAAACTGTGCTCTCCTTTCTCCTAAACTGTTAAACAACGTGTTGTTGAAACTGTATTCTCTGTTCTCCCCAAACTCTTTTCGTTCAGCTGTTCATTTCAAATCTGAACACACTGGCAATTGGATATCCCCTGATTGTATTTCATGTTATTGATTTCCCCTGGTCCCCGCTGTTCAGCTTCAGTATACTGGACTGCAATTACCACGTCATTACCTGAACCCACAATGAAGGCATAGATTGTTGACATTGTCACTCACCATGCATGTCGCAGAAGGCGACTAAGTCCTGTTGGCGTCAACCTATAGACAACTTTTGCATTTGACACATTCACTCTTTACATTCAATTCGTTCGAATCTATATTTTCATCTTGTAAGCCTAGATAAATATTGTATTGACAAAGTTTCATTGCCCAGAAACATACCTACATTTAGTATAGTCATGGATCCCTAAATAATGAGTCCAGAATATAGCATCTGCTCCATCCCAACTCCTCAAATTATTGCGAGTAATAAATGGTTTGTTAGGGAACAAGGGGGTGGGGGCATTCTCTTTGTTTTCGAACAGTGGTGCAAGAGTCGCCCTTTCTAAGGGTGAAGAAGAACAAGAAGATCTAGGTGAAGAAAAAGACCTGGACAAAGAAGAGCATCTGAGGCAAAGAAGAAGATCTGAGGCAAAGAAGACAATATGGACAAAGAAGAAGATCTGGGCAAAGAAGAAGAAGAAGATCTGGGCAAAGAAGAAGATCTGGGCAAAGAAGACAATCTGGACACAGAAGATCTGGGCAAAGAAGAAGATCTTGGTGAAGAAGAAGATCTGGGCAAAGAAGAAGATCTGGGTGAAGAAGTAGATCTGGGCAAAGAAGAAGATCTGGTTGAAGAAGAAGATCTGGGCAAAAAAAAAGAAGATTTGGGCAAAGAATAAGAAGAAGATCTGGGCAAAGAAGAAGATCTGGGCAAAGAAGACAATCTGGACACGGAAGATCTGGGCAAAGAAGAAGATCTTGGTGAAGAAGAAGATCTGGGCAAAGAAGAAGATCTGGGTGAAGAAGAAGATCTTGGTGAAGAAGAAGATCTGGGCAAAGAAGAAGATCTGGGCAAAGAAGAAGATCTTGGTGAAGAAGAAGATCTTGGCAAAGAAGAAGATCTGGGTGAAGAAGAAGATCTAGAAGGAGAAAAAGAAGAAGATCTTGGCAAAAAAAAAAAAAAAAAAAAAAAAAAAAAGAAGATCTAGGCGAAGAAGAATATCTGGGCAAAGAAGAAGATCTAGGCAAAGAAGCAGATCTGGGCACAGAAAAAGATCTAGGCGAAGAAGAAAAAGAAAATCTAGGCGAAGAAGAAAAAGAAGATATAGGCAAAGAAGACGATCTGGGAAAAGAAGAAGACATGGGAGCAAACAGAAAACCTGAGCGAAGAAGAAGATCTAGAAGGAGAAGAAGAAGAAGATCTTGCAGTAAATCTAATTATGAGCGTTGTTCCAATAGTTCTTGTAATTTTGTTGTTTCTCGCATGATCTCTTCTAGCTGGTTAGTTGTCTTTCGTGTTCTCTAGTCAGTCTCAAAGTCTCACACTGATAGATAACACAAGGTTGGTATGAAGATTGCATTGATTATAGACCTGTTTATCTCTGCTGGGATAGCCAAGTGAGGATCCCTTTCACCTTGTTTTCTGACAGCTTTAGCTAGCATTTGATAGTGGAATAGTATGGGTATTCTACGTCGAATACTTTATCGTACATGTTTATTTGTGCAGAATGCGCTGTGCAAGATACACTTTACTTTAGGAACAGGTATGAATGCTATTGATAAATGAATTGTGGCGGTTAAGATGTTACACATGTTGGCTAATGGGTATAAATTATAAGTAGGTTAGTTGCATATCCTTTACAGGACGGTGCAGAACCAACCCCAACAGCCCCTGGCTGTTTTGTGGTTTTTGTAGACAAATTTACGTCCAATAGTTTGCCATTGTTTTTGTTTTTTTGGACGGTCGGCTTTCTCGATACCACTGTCGAAACCAACGCAAGGCGCATGGCCCGCAGCTGGGATCGAACCTGGCATCCCGGCATTACGAAGCGCTCGTGTCGATTTAGCCACAAAGCCGACGATTATAAGTAGATGTGAACGTTTTAAGACAACGCCTACTGTAACAAATAGTACCATATTGTACCAAAGTACCAATTTCGGCAGCCCTGCTGTGAACACTTCCTGGCTGTGACGTAAGAAAAAGAAGAAGGGAGAGAAGAAGAAGAAGCAGGAAAAAAAAAAAGGAAGAAATGGAGAAGGTAGCTCGATGATGATGACGATGAAAGGCTGACATCCCGGACAGTTATCTAATATTCAGCTCATTTGTGCGGCGCCGAAACCCGCCCTGGACACAATAACCGGCAAATGACAGGCTTTCATTAGCGGATCCTGGCAGCAAGAATTGAAGTCTAATTGGAGAGTGGGCCAGGTATGGCAGAATCGACTCACGGAGATAATGAACTAGACGCCTTTGAGTCTAGGGAACTCCCTGTTCCCCGTGTGGGTTCCGGGGCCCTATTACAGGGAAATCAAGAAGAATAGACCCACTGCCTACCCAAAAGCATGTCGTAAGAGTCGACGAATTGGGAGCTTCCTTCGAAGTCGGAGTGCATCTGCCTGAAAGGCAAGGAACCAACTGTCTGCGTACAAATTAGTCAGATCTGTCAAATGAATGCACACGCAACACTCAGATTCTGGAACAGGACTGCAGTCCAGAAGTAGACGAACAACCAAAACTTTCCGCCGGAATTTACAGCCGGTGAACGCGAAGAAGAACTCCCTGTATAGGTTCCGGGGTCCTATTGTGGGATTGGGGGGGGGGGGTGGGGGTGGGGGGGGGGACGACATGAACAGACCCAGTGCCTTAACCCGAAGCATGTCGAAAGAGTCGACTAATTGGGAGCTTCCTTCGAAGTCGGATTGCATCTGCCTGAGAGGCAAAGAACCAGCAGTCTGCACACAAATGAGTCATGTCTGTAAAACGGATGCACACGCAACACTCAGGTTCTAGAACGCGACTGCAGTATAGAAGTGGACGAACAACCAGAACTTTTTGCCAGAGTTAATAGCTGGTAAACGCGATAAAGAAGTTTAGGGAACCCGCGGCAGCGCAGTTTTTGATCGCCGGCCTGACTATACAAAGATCTTATGTTCAAGTCTGCGACTACACCAGTCTTTCGCTATTTTTTGTTTGTTGGGGGGCGGGGGAGGGGGAAGGGGAGGGAGGGTGCACTGTTGCTCCGCTCTGATAGACTCCCGATCTGTTTCGCTGGTCGAACAGCTGAACAGTCAGCATAGCTGAAGCAAGGCCAACTCTAGATATAAATAGGCCAGCTGGGCCAACGGGGATTCCCGTTCTTGTGCAAGAATTGAGTCCCTCTGTGTTAACTGTTTTTATCGAGGAGATGTATACACAAATCAAACTAGTTTCATTAATTTTCGACATATTTTATAGAACTATACGTCATGTTTAAGGTAAATAAGTGTGCCAATTAAATATAACAATAAAGGCTCTTACAAGCAAACAAAAATGCTTTTGCTACAGTCAACATGAACATAAACATCAATAACGTTAAAAATGTTTTAAACTAAAAGTTGTTCCAGCAAAAGTAAAGAAATAGCAGTGCTAACTCTTTGATTCTGAGAGGGTATTGTTGCATCCGATGAGCCGGGGGGGGGGGGGGAAGGAAGGGTGACTTTTGTACTTTATCAAATTTAGCGCATAAAAATACTGCTATGAAACATTCACATGTCATACATAACATAAATATAAATGATTGATGGTTGTTATTATTATTATTAGTAGACTACTACAACATATAATTATACTGTTATTTAATAATTAGTAAACAAGCACAATCAGTATGAAATTGATATGTGCAATACTTTTTTTCACCCAGAGTAGTTTTTTTAAAAGTACTTATAGCACTACTAAATATGTATCCTCAAGGTACAAACAGCACAAACAAATTTGTCCAGTTTTATCTTGTTGGATGAAATCAATTCCTGATCATTGCAAATTGTTTGGTAACTGTTTAAAAATACATCACACATATTTCTAATTACTGCATGAAACAACGCGTATAAGTATCATGAATTGTATATTATTTTAAAGGTAATTAAAGCAAATTAAAAAAGACCATATAACTGCTAATTGCTGAGCAACATACACATATCAATTTACAAAAATTAACACAGTCCGTACAACTGCAAATATGCATAAGAAGTGGATGAACAACCAGAAGTTTCCGCAAGAGTTTACAGCCAGTGTCCGCGATGCAAAAGCCAATTTACAAAAATTAACACAGACCGTACAACTGCAAATATGCATAAGAAGTGGATGAACAACCAGAAGTTTCCGCAAGAGTTTACAGCCAGTGTCCGCGAAGCATCAGTCAAATAGTTTAGGATTAATATTATTAGTGTACTTCTACAACATAAAATTATACTGTTGGTCAACAGTTAGTAAAGAGGCCAAGAGTGACTTGCTGTGAGAGGTTAGTTAGTAAATAAAATATAGTTTTATGCACTTACCCAGAGCTCTGAAATATCTTGACACAATTTATTCACAATTTGATTTCTACATTCAAAGTAGAAAAAGAATAAACAGCCAGTTCACAAAAGTCCAAACTACTGACTAGAAACAGTGACACACACATCACAACACGACTGTCTTCCGTGAATTAAAATTAAAATTGTTGTATATCCACTTCACAATGTCCGCTTGTAGATTTGTAATACGAATACGTTTAGAACACAGGACTTTGTAAGCATATTAAAATGTCACACAATGCAACATGGAAACGATTCCAGTAACTTATTTTCGAGGGGACTCCTCGAAAATGTACCGTGATTCAGTTGTCAGGACTGAATATACCGCCGGGCGTGGCTGAAGATACTGCCTATTTCACTTCTGCAGATTGTTGATACAGAAAGTCTCTTATTAAAAAATGCACGTCGCGATTAACTGCTGCTTGAAGAAATGTGCGCTCAGGACATCCTCTCACCCAGTGTCGAAGTATGGGAATATTAAAACAGAACTAAAGAAATGCATAATCTTTAATGAGAAGAATGCGTCTGACTTGTTATAAAATATTGTCTCTGTTTTGTTTTGCAAATTGAAGTCTCCGTTATGTTAATCTGCTCCAATGCATTGCGAGAGGTACGAACAAATTATCAAAATGTCTCCAAGCCCTCTCTCTCTCTCTCTCTCTCTCTCTCTCTCTCTCTCTCTCTCTCTCTCTCTCTCTCTCTCTCTCTCTCTCTCTCTCTCTCTCTCTCTCTCTCTCGCTCTCGCTGTTTCTCCCTCTCCACCACCGTCTTTTTGTTTCATTGAATGCTTCCCAGCTGCACCTGAGGCTGCTACTGCCCCCCCCCTCCCTGGAGCTTCCCATCGCTTATCTCCCAAATTTGACAGAGGCGGCTACCGCCCCCTGGACTGTCCCAGCGCCCCCCCCCTCCACACCCCAAGCGGTAGCGCCCACTTTGGGAAACTGGCCTAGACGGAAGTTATTTTATACCTGACCCAGAGTCGCAAGCTCAACAAGGGACGGACAAGTCACGTTGAAGGAGCTTTTAGTGGCAGAGGTGGAATTGAGAAATTAATCTTTGGTGAGGGAAAAGATGTAGAAGAGAAAGTGAATGGCGTGTGAGAGAGAGAGAGAAAGGGAGGGAGTAGAGAGGGGAGGGTGTAGAAAGAGGGGAGGGAGTAAAGAGAGGGGGAGAAAAAGTAGACAGTAAGAAAGGTAGAGACAGAGACAGAAAGGTAGAGACAGAGAGAGAGAGGTAGACAAAGATATGGAGATGTAGTGCGATAAAGAGAGAGGAAGAGGTAGAGAGAGAGGGGGTGTAGAGAGAGGATGAGAGATAGAGAGAGAGAGAGAGAGAGAGAGAGAAAAGTAGAGACAGAAAGAGAAAGTTATGAAGAGGTAATTAGACAGTGGTAGAGAGAGATTTATAGATAAAACGGTAAAGAGAGATTATAGAGAGAGGAAGAGAGAGAGAGAAAAGTAGAGATAGATACAGAGAGCGAGGTAGATAGAAAGATAATGTATGTGTAAGAAAGAAAGTGGGGTGTATGTATCCTACTCATATCTCTGTCTGCCTATTTGTGTGTATATCAGTCTGTATGTATGTCAGTCTGTTTACCAATCCATCCATACACCTGTGTATGTACAGTAGACAAGAGAATCCTCCCAGCTCATAAAGTTGGCCTGTTTACTCCGTCTATGAAACATCATACAGTACTTTTCACCACAAAACACCTGTGCTCCATGCCGCACAAATAACAATAATTAGACGCCTGACACACAGCGGATTATACGCTCGACAAGATAGTGGGATTTTGAAGCTTAACTGTTCAGTGTAAGCCAGCCAGACATTCTGTATGCTTCAGTGGTTACCAAACTTGTGTTTTGGGACCACCCTTTCAATGTAAGCCAGCCAGACCTCTGTATGCTGCAGTGGTTACCAAACTTGTGTTTTGGGACCACACTTTCAATGTAAGCCAGCCAGACATTCTGTATACTGCGGTGGTTACCAAACTTGTGTTTTGGGACCACACTTTACCCATGAACCACATTTTAACTGTCACTGCCATCTTTTAATTATTTTAACGCTTTCGGCACCTGGAATTCCCGTTTTCAGTAAAGTGTCCGCCGGCGTCTGTGTCTTAGGCGTTGCGAAAGCCCTTTGTAATACCGGGGTGCCGGGTTCGATCCCTGCTGCGGGCCTTGCGTTGGTTTCGACATTAGTATCGAGAAGCCGACGGTCTAGAAAGCTGTGGCAAACAAACTACTTTATCTCCCCTCCCCCGTAATAAATTTGACTGTTTCTCTTTCTCTCTCCTCCCCAATTATATATTTGATTGTTTCTCTCACTCTTTCGCTCTCATCCCCCATGATATATTTTATTGTTTCTCTCTCTCCTCCCCTTGATATATTAATTGTTTCTCTCTCCTCCTCCTCCTCCTCCATGATATATTTGATTGTTTCTCTCTTTCTCTCTCTACCTCTCTCTCTCCTTTCCCTTGATATGTTTGATTGTTTCTCTCTCTCCTCCTCCATGATATATTTTATTGTTTTTCTCTCTCTCTCCACCATGATATATCTTGTTGTTTCTGTCTCCCCCTTGACATATTTGATTGTTTCTTTCTCTTCTCCCCCGTGATATATTTGATTGTTTCTTTCTCTCTCCTCCCCCTTGATATATTTGATTGTTTCCTTCTTTCCTCCCCCTTGACATATTTGAATGTTTCTTTCTCTCCTCCCCCTTGACATATTTGATTGTTTCTTTCTCTCCTCCCCCCGTGATATATTTGATTGTTTCTGTCTCCCCCTTGACATATTTGATTGTTTCTTTCTCTTCTTTCCCTTGATATATTTGATTGTTTCTTTCTCTTCTCCTCTTGTGATATATTTGATTGTTTCTCTCTTTGTCTCTCATCCCCCAGTGATATATTTGATTGTTTCTTTCTCTCCTCCCTCTTGATATATTTGATTGTTTCTCTCTCTCCCTGTCTTCCTCTCCTCCTCCATGATATATTTGATTGTTTCTCTCTCTCCTCCCCTTGATATATTAATTGTTCTCTCCCCTCCTCCTCCTCCATGATATAATTGATTGTTTCTCTCTTTCCTCCCCCGTGATATATTTGATTGTTTCTCCCCCCCCCCCCTATGATATATATGATTGTTTCTTTCTCCACACCCATGATATATTTGATTGTGCCTCACCTCCCCCCTCATGAAATATGACCCTTTCTCTTGTATACCCACATTTGCAGAAAGTCATTTGTATTGTCTAGTTGCTTGTTCATTGTCCAAGTTTCTGCACCACATAACAAGGTTGAGTGTGCACAGCATGTGACGATTCTCATTTTTTAAAGCGTTGTTTATCTCTCTAGCTGTCCTCGTACCATATTTTAACCCTTTCACGCCATCTTAACACTATTTTAACTCTTTCAGAATTTGAAATTCCAGTTGACAGTAAACAGTATCCAGAGAAGTTACAATAAAGTTAGAGCGTGCTTTCTGAGTCAGTTACAATCAAGATGTGTGTGTGTGTGTGTGTGTGTGTGTGTGTGTGTCGTGTTCTCTAGCCAGCGGAAAGCTACAGTGACCGCCTCCACCTCCATTCTTAAGCTGGATGTTGTGGTATCCTATGCTAGGCTATCCTGCACCAAACGTCGACCATTAACTTTTGCTAAGAAACCCCAAGCACTTATTTTGCCTTTTGACACCGAACCGTCTGTGTAAATGATCAGATCTTCTGAGCGAGCATTATCGTGAATTAATTGCTGAATTTCCACCTCTGTGGCACCTGCTGGACGGTCTCCATAGGGTTAGATGAAAGCTCGAAAGCCTTGGCCTTGGAAGAAACGCACGCTAAAGCACAATAACCACGTAAAACCCCCTCTTACCAGCCTCTAAAATTTGTGGTCCTCTAAAAAGAAAGCACTCAGATTTGAAAAGGGGGGGGGGGGGAGAAACTAAGTACATGACGTTATCAAACCATGTGCTCTAAAAAGTCGTTACATTTATTACCATTGTCATCGCTATCGTCTAACGCTGTTTTGCTGGAACTGGAAGTACCTGTGAAGTATTTAGTTTAACAGGTGTTGGAAATGTCCACGACGGGCTTCAAGACATGATTGTACACGTCTCTTCATTTTGTCAGATACATTTTGCAACCTGTCTGTGGTTATTTCTTGAATAGTAATTCTGATTGCTTCCGTCGATAACACTATTCTGTTTTATGTACACAGTGCTATGGGAATCAGTCAGTCAGGGGTCGTCTCCACAATAAAGGTTGGCTGCAGTTGATCTCCAACACATGCTGTCTCTTGTCTTGGTTTGCACACTCTCTTAGACTGCTGTTCATCGGTCTCTTGATGTTGTCATCTCACCTGTGTAGTACCCTTACTTCAGCAGACGACAGCCATTTTCTACATAGTGCTTCGCGATTGACTGTGGAGCAGATATTTTAAAGACGTCATGTGCTTCGTTTTTGACAGTTGTTCTACATACAAAGTGTAGTGAGACTTTGAAAACACTATGTATTTCCCCGTGTGGATCTCAGGGTCCCATTTTGGTAAAAGGAAAAAAAAATGTAGACCTGGTGCTACCCTAACAAGCATGTCGTAAAAGGCGACTATGGGGGTGTTTTCTTCAGTGTAGGAGTACTTCTGCCTGAGAGGTGGGGAACCACAAGTCTGCATACAAATAATCCAGATCTGTAAAACGTTACACTCAGATTCTGCAATATACCAAGTCCATGAATGGACCTATAACCGGGACCTTCCGCCGGTGAACGCAAATAAGGAAAAACAGAAAGCAACCAAAACCAGGGAAATGAATAAATAACTTCTATCTCTAAGACCTGTCATAGTGTTATCAGATACACCGTTAGGTTATTGCCAGCCTGAGCGAAAGAATTCTTCATTATCAGCCGTTAAAATTAGCTGTTGACAAACGTGCAGGGAAAGGAAAGTACTGTTTTTGTTTTTTAAAGTCTGATGTTTTTGAGGAAATTGTTGTTTCTAAGGAAGCCCTGCTGGGATCACAGTCATACAATTATTGCTGGATTAATGCAACTACAGCAGCGGTTCTTATCGTGGGGAATCTAGTAGAGATTGGCCGATCCTTGGGGGAGAGGGAGGAGGATTTATGGGCGGGTGGTAGAGCCAAGAGGAAGTGGACAGATCCTGGAGGTAAAGAGATAACTGAGGGGGGAGGGGGTGGACATATCCTGGAGGTAAAGGCAGATCCTTGGGGGAGAAGGAGAAGGATCTATTTGCGGGTGGCAGCGCCAAGAGGAAGTGGACAGATCTTCGAAGTGAAGGAAGACCCAGGGGAAGGGGAAGGGACAGATCCTGGAATTAAAGGCAGATCCTTGGGGGAGAGGGAGAAGGATCTATTTGCGGGTGGCAGCGCCAAGAGGAAGTAGGCAGATCTTCGAAGTGAAGGAAGACCCGGGGGGAGGGGAAGGGACAGATCCTGGAGGTAAAGGCAGATCGAGGGGGGGGGGGTGAAGTGGACTGATTCTGGAGGTAGAGCAGACCCAAGGGGAAGTGGACAGATCCTGGAGGTAAAGGCAGACCGAAGGGGGGTGGGGTGGACTCATCCACGAGCGGCAAAGCGGAGAGATCCAGCAGGGGAAAAGGCGTATGCAGGGGGAGGAGGATTGTGATTGAGATATGCAGATCAAGATGACAGCCAGGCGAGGTGCACAGATTGTTTAGAAGAGAAAAAAAAAGGGGGGGGGGTGGTTTGCTGAATACACCCCGCAGATAGTAAGTGTTTGAAATGGTAAACTTTCACAAACATATATAGGTGCAGTTTGATATTTATATGTGCACGTAGGCGTTAAAAGTGTGGCTTAACGCCATTTGATTTCTTCTAGTTCAGTGCATTCTTTAGTCTCCTCGGCGTTTTGTTACACTCTTATGCTTGGTTACCCACTCCAGTTCGATGCCCACACCCCCTCCCCAAGTATTGACGTCTACTGCATGCTTACGTTTTGATTATTCTCAGGTCGTGACACAACCGCCCCTGTTTATTTACATACACGTATTTCGAGAGCTTCAGTTTTGCAAATTTAACCTTCCATGTTTCTGCTCAGTGATGAGAACACACAGTGCCTTAACACACCTGTTTCGTTCAAAATGTTATTAAATAAACTGGTAAGGCAGGTGTAATTCATTTGCGATAAGTCGATGCGAACGCTTCGTAATGCCAGGGTGCCGGGTTCGATCCCAGCTGCGGGCCATGCGCCTTGCGTTGGTTTCGACAGTGGTATCAGGGGGCCAACCGTCCAGAAGGCAGTGGCAAACTACTGGACGTAAATTTGCCTAGAGAAATCACACAACAGCCAGGGGCTGCTGGGGTTGGCTCTGCAACGTCCTGTAAAGGAAACGCAACTAACCACCAGCTGTAAACTCCCGTGTGAAGTTCTGATTATTTGCCTACTTCTGGACTGTTCCATTACTTGAGTTTTGCATGCAATATCGTTTTACAGATCTGGCTTATTTGTATGCAGACTGGTGGTTTCTTGCCTTTCAGGCAGATGCACTCCAGCTTCGAAGAAAATATCCATTATTAGTTGCCTTTTACGACATGCCCTTTGGGTGGGGGGGGGGGGGGTCTGGGCCACGGATCCAACACGGAGAGGATGATTATTTGAGTTGTTTTTGCACTTGCACCATGACGCTTAAAGTGGCTTTTGGTAGGTAATAAGCTGCACACCCCAGCTTAAAGTTCTGAGCATTCGTCCACTGCTGGATTTTGGTCTTGTTTTAGAAGCCGAGTTTTGCGTGCACATCCGTTGTACAGATCTGGCTGTTTTGGAGGATGATAAAGAAGATGCAGAAGAAGTGCTGTAGATGACGTGTACAGCATCTCTATCATATGGCGGAAACAGACTTTCTGTCTTGTCCGCAGCAACCCTAACTTAAACCAGATATTTAATTTAGCGACCTGACCAGTAACGATCTTCTACTTCTTCTTTGCGTTCACCGGCTGTAAACTCTGGCGGAAAGTTCTGTTTGTTCATCCACTTCTGAATTTTAGTCTTTTTCCAGAACCTGAATGTTGCGTGTGCATCCGTTTTACAGAAAAAACCCATGTGCATGCAACCGTTAGTTCCTCGCCTCTCAGGCAGGTGCACTCCGACTTCGAAGGAAGCTCCCAATTAATCGACTCCTACGACATGCTTTTAGGTAGGCAGCGGGTCTGTTCTTGTTTTCCCTACAATCGCGCCCCGGAACCCACACGGGGAAGTAACGATCTGCTTCTGGACCGTTCAGTCAGGGTGACGAATCGCCCAAGGAAAATCCTCCAACTGACGCCTTTATGAGAGGTGATTAAAGTGGGCACGAGTTAATGGCTGGTTATCGATTTTTAAATAGGTTTTCACGATTATTATGGCATAAAAATGTATGAGCCGTTTAAATCACGCAGTTTCGTTTTTATTTTTTCTTCATACGACCTCAGGGAAAGAAGAGCTTGCTGGGAGGAGTTTATTGCGTAAGCTGTCGACCCGAGATTATTATGTCCATAGAAAATTCGATTGGGCATCATATCATTAGTTCATATTTGAGGACTCTTCTGGGCTTAGCATAATGAACCGGCATATTAGCGGATCCCCCGGTCGTAATTGGCATGCATACAGGCCAGCCTCATTCTGTCGCAATCAGAGCTGATAATATACTTGCTGGGCATTTGTCTGGTGTGTATTATGCTGCATCTGATATTTCAAATTATTGCTAAAAGATAGGGAAGAGACAAGATAGAAAAGGGTAAAAAAAATAAAGTGTATGTCAGCTGTACAGAAGCACTTAAGAGTAACCAGGGCGTGGCGGCTATTAGTCTTCATCACCAAAACGACATATTTTTAAAATTGGGGGGGGGGGGGGGGGGTGTGGATAGTTGGCTGACGTCCCAGTACATCAGCCTGGGTTCAGTACTAGCCCAGGTTTACTAGCAGTCTTGTACATTTACAATAAGATTTGCTGTCTAGTCAGTTACATAATAAAATAGGACGAATACAGGAGTCACGACAAATGAGAAATATCTGGGTAATCACTGGTAACAACAGTTATAAGACAAAGAAGATGGCGCAAATTGTACCACGACCGTCTCCAGCTGACGGGTGGTGCTGCTGACGTCACAGGGTCCAGCTAACGATGCGTTAACGCAGTGGTTCTCAAACAAGTATTTTCGACAGTGGCGAGGAAGGACAACTTAAATTTTAACTTTAAAGTATCTTCTTGTATCAAGTATCTTTTTAATAATTTCATAATTTTGAGCCGACTTTTCTTGATTATTGCCGCAGCACCCCTGGCATACGCTCACGGCACCAGAGGGTGCCTCGGCACCCATTTTGAGAACCGCTGCGTTAACGCATCGTTAGCCTGACCCCGTGACTTATCCACAGCTCACAGACTTAACCACAGCAACATATTTCATATCCACCAAGGAGAGCTATAGACTTATCTACAACAACATATTACATATCAGTGAAGGAGATCTCATAGACGTATCCCCCCCCCCCCCACCCCCCCCCCCCCCCAAAAAAAAAATTTACATATCCAGCAAGCATCAAAAGGCCATATCCGCAACACCAGATTACATATCCAGCAAGGAGAGCTAATGGCCATAACCACAACATAATATTACAAATCCCGCTAGGTGAGATCATAAGACTTATCCACACCAACATATTACATATCTAGCAAGGAGAGCTAATGACCATATCCACACCAACATATTACATATCCAACAAAGAGAGCTCACAGACTTATCCACACCAACATATAAAATATCTAGCAAGGAGAGCTATAGACTTATCTACAACAACATATTACATATCAGTGAAGGAGATCTCATAGACGTATCCACACCAACATTGTATATATCAACAAGGAGAGCACACATACTTATCCACAACAACATATTACAGATCCCTCAAGGAGAGCTGATAGACTTATCTGCAGTAACATATTACATATCCACCAAGGAGAACTCATTGACTAATCCACAACATTACATATCCCACAAGAAGAGCTCATATACTTTCTTGCAATAACATATTACATATCCACAAGGAGAACTCATAGACTTGTCAACAACATATTATGTATCCACCAAAAAGAGCTGATATACTTATCAATAACATATTACATATCCAGCATGGAGAGCTCATAGTTATCCACAACAACATATTACATATCCAGCTAGGAGAGTTCATACTTATCCACAACAACATATTACATATACAGCAGGGAGAGCTCATATACTTATACACAACATATTATATAACCATTAGGGAGAGCTCCAGCAAGGAGATCTTATAGACATATCCGCAAAGAGCATGTCGTTTATATAGCTTTTAAGAGCGGATCTGAGTCGTAGTCACTTGCCGACTCCACAAGTTTCGATCACTTCACTCAGCGGAAAGGGGCCCTTGAATAACAGCAGTTCTGACTGAAAACTGACGCAACTGAAGAGGCTGGGAGAACAAGGACAGGGGTGATAGAAGATGAACCAAGCACATTATTGATCTGATCAATGGTATGAGAGGGAGGATTGTTGTCAGTATACACGGGCGGTATTGCCGAAAGCTCTTTGAAGCAGCCAAAGAGACCATCCAGAATGTGTCCAGTTCGTGAGATTGAAGTCTTCTTAGGAGAGGATGATTGATTGATTCGTTTGAGCAGTAGACGGGCATCTCCGTCGTGCTTGATTGTGGAGGAACATAGCAGATGGGAGATTGCAGATTCCCTTTAGCTTTAGATGGGCGTCTATTGTGGATTCTCTTCAGCTGTTGACGGGCGTCTATTGTGGATTGCCTTCAGCTGTTGACGGGCGGCTATTGTGGATTTCCTTCAGCTGTTGACGGGCTTCTGTTGTGGATTTCCTTCAGCTGTTGACAAGCGTCTTCTGTGAATTCCCTTCAGCCGTTGACGGTCGTCTATTGTGGATTTCCTTCAGCTGTTGACGGGCGGCTATTGTGGACTCCCTTCAGCATTCAACACTCCATCCTACAATGGGTACGAACTTAACAATGCTCAGGGAAATAAAGGTGGTCGGCCTGATAACACATGGCGTACGGATCAAAGGTCGATGGAGCTAATACATGGATCCGATAGTATCAAGGCATGGACATTATTTAACTATTTCGCTTGTTGTTATCTGTATCTTTAATTCTTTAACCCTGTAGGTTCCAGTGCAAAGACTAGTGTTTTGTGTGTGTGTGAGCGTCACACAGAGCACGACCTCCATAGCTCCGGTGACGATTCCCAGGGATCTTCATGAAAATTGCACTCGTGAACTGAATGGCGCCGCTTGAAACGAACGCACGACCTTCAGAGCGCGAGGCAAACGGCTTGACCACTTCGCCATGGAGACCCTCTTGAACGCCGAGAAGGAGACAGAAGGCTTGGCGCAGAAAGAGAGCTTATCTGGGTCTAGCGTTAATCAAACGCATGATTGGGAGACATCGAGCTGATCACTCGTGGTAGAACATGGGCTTAATGTCCGGAGGCCAGTCAGCCCCAGTTAACTGCCGGGTTTTCTATCGCTGGATGCGCGGACATTAGCACTCGGCTCTCTGATTATCTTGACAGTATTTACGGTGTTGGCCCTCCAGGGACGTCGCTAACCGACAAGTGCTAACAGATATTATCTTCACTGTGACTTCAATTAGCGGTTACCGCTTTGACGCCCCTCTATGCACTGCTCAAGTTAAGTGGCCGTGTTGTCTGCTGCTGAATTGTCAGGTGGAGGATCTGGCTTTTTTTTTTTGGGGGGGGGGGGGGGGGGGGGGTTGTTTTGTTAAAATCGAGGTGGTCGACGTCATTGCACCGGGTCTTCTCCCATATGGACGGGTCTGTCTACTGAACTGCTTGTTGCGTCGCACAAAGTACGGACACTGTAGCCCAGGCGACGATCCCTATGAGTATGTAAAAATTGCATACCTGAACCGAACGACGCATTCGTTTATCGAAACCTCGCCCTTTAGAGCTCGAGCAAACAGCTTCGTCGCGGAGACTTTAAGGTTTTTAATTCCTGGACTCTCGGAGACAAACATTCTAATTAGTCGCCTTCTACGACACGTTTGTTTGGGCCCACGGGAAAGGGGGAGCAGTAGGTATGTTATGTTTGTAGGGATCACCTGGAGCCCAAACGGGAGTACATATCATTAAGTCACGTTCCATCCTTCAATACTGTTTAAATGGCAGCACTTTACGGTTACCAACGTGTTACACGCAAAACCCAGGTTCTGAAACAAGGCTACAGTGAGAGGTGGATGAACAGCCAGCACTTTCTGCCCATGTTTACAATCGGTGAATACACCAAGAAGAAAAATAAGAAGAATTAATGATGCCTTTGTGTTTAAGTACGCTCGCCGCGGATCGGAAGGTCGTGGGTTCGCTCCCTGGATGAGACGGACTTTTTCTTCTTCTTCAAAAATGACCTTGGTTCCCAGGTCGACCCAGCCATGAATGGGTGCTGGGTGCAGTCCCGGGAAGTAGAGGTGGCCGGCGTGATGCTGACCATATCACCCATCTTGTACCGATTGGTCTATAAAAATATAGGTCTAGCCCCATATGCCCTATACGCATGAAGGCGTGGAAAAGGGACCTTTACCTATTTTTTCATGTCTAAGTGTTTCCACTTTTGTCTGTCATATGCAGGCCGTCTCGAGTTCGTGTTTCTTTTGTGGGGATCTAGATCCCATTTGGAAAGAGGTTCGCAGGGAGATAGATCAGCTGCTCCCTAACACTCATGTAGTTTTGTGGGGATCTAGATCTCACTTGGAAAGAGGTTCGCAGGGAGATAGATCAACTGCTCCCTAACACTCATGTGGTTTTGTGGGGATCTAGATCCCATTTGGAAAGAGTTTCGCAGGGAGATAGATCAACTGCTCCCTGACACACATGTTCGGCTGAATTCGAATATGTGGGCTGAAATGCGCATGTATCGCAGGATAGCATTACAAGTCTTCTTTTGAAATCAACAGCCAAGACAGATGTCATTCATTGTCGATTTTTATGCGGAGGTGTGTTTGTAATAAGAGCTACATTTCTCAGATTGTAACCATGCTTTTGTTTTTCATCTATATATATAAAAATCAATGTTTGTGTGTTTGTTTCACCCCTATAGACTCGGAAACTACTGAACCGATTTAGCTGAAATTTTCAGGATATGTTTGTTGTGATACCGGATATTGAACTGTTGTGGTTTGAAATTCAACCTGTCACTGTTAGAGATAGGTGACCACAATTTATGCCAAAATATACGCAACTAATATTTATAACTTTAGTGATTTCTAATTATAGCCACGTTAGTAATTGCGCATGCGCCGTATTTACCATTCGCCGGCGAGTTACGTGCAGCCAACGCCTTCTCTAATACTAATACATAGAGTAGGTCGTGGTACAGCAAACACGACTATCTCTATATTTGCCACAATAACCATATTAAACACGATTTCTATTTTCTGTTTTTTTTTCAAACAACCTTCGATTGGGGGGGGGGGGGGGGGTGAATCAAGGTCTATCTCGACGTCAGCGCAGACAGTGACTGCGACATTAACTTCATTTACCGTGTTAGACACGTGCGATTTCTATTTCATTAATATATCTGGAGTATCTGTCTACGAGAAAACAATTGCCTGCGGTTTTGAATTGTGTTTTAATCGCGACACAGTAGTCGGGACTCACATGTCTAATAGTTGAGTTCTCTTTTCGTTGTTCTGATTAAGTGGCTGCTTGGTCGAATGGTTAGAACACTGGGTTCATGTGCGGTAGATCTGGGTTCGAATCCGCAGTCGTTAAATTTTTTTTTACCCCGGACTAAAATAATATCCTCATCTGCTCTGTCGTGGTGACAGCACTAGCCATGTTGCCTTAATATTAAAAGAAAAAAAACAACAACAAGTAAATGGGTAAACCATTTGATAATTAAATTTGACCATTTCGCATACTTATGATTGCATTGTTAAACTTTCCGATTGCATGGTTACGCTGAAATTTTTATAGATTTTCATTTATTTTAATTTAGATTTAGTTATTTCATCTGTGTTGGAATTTTAAGCTGTGCTGTTTACAATGGCGTTCATTTCCTAATTATGGTGTTTTTTTCCTGTGTTCGTTTGCTTTTCAAGTGTTTTTTGTTCTCCTAACTACTTCAATGAGGGAAAGAGTTGACGGTGAATTTGGGGGGAGGGGGGGGGGACTATTAACTGAGAGAGCTTTAAGTCACAGTAACTGCTTTACCCACTTAAAGTAGCAGCAGCAGTTATAGTTGTTACACCAGGGCTGTTACACCATAGTGCTCTCATGTGAAGACCGCCGGTTAGGTTATGGCGTTCTTCTGTCGGCAAGTGAAATTATACATCCTAACCTGACCAGTCTGTGGCGACAGCACTAGCCATGCGGAACCAAATCTTCTGGCTCACGACTCTCTGTCTACTCCAATGGTAACACAGATAGCAGTGACATTATTTTAGTAGTTGTACTGGTACTTGAAGGATGATGTGGTAAATATTACACTAGCCCTATTCACTACCTTTTACAATTCCTGCTCCCTATTTTAGTCCAGATGGACAGGGATGTCAATGTCAGTTACAGCAACAACAAAATATCGCCAGTTAGTGATTTTCAAATCCTTCGAAGAGGGAGAGAGCAGTAGTCGGTGGAAGAGGGGAGGGGGTATTGACTTAAATTTAAGAGAAATCAAAGAGCTTTACACTTGATTTTCAAGTTCTCATTACCTAATTTGTTTATATTTTACTAACGCTACCTCCGCTTTTCTATTTTTTACGACTTACTTTGTTATTCACAAGTACAGTTGTAGCTTTACTTCCGTCCCCTATAAAAATACAAACAGCTTTAGCATGTGATAATTAAATAACCATTTTTGTTACTGTGCTAATAACACCACTTAAACGACCACTAATATAAAGACACAATTATAAGGTGCGTGTTCTAAAGTTGGAAAACCAGACTATCGCTATATCCGTGCAGAGAATGATTGCAAAATTAACTGTATTAGACACGTGCGATTTCCATTGTCTTTCTTTTCCAAAAACCTTTGATGAGGGAGATAGTAGTAGGTGGATTTAGTTGTGGTGGTGGGCGGGGATCAAAGACTATCTCTATATCTGAGCAGACAATGATTGTATTAGACACGTGCGTTTTCTATTTTCTTTCATTTCCATTTAGCCAAACTATGCCACAGCAACGCGTGGCCGGGTACAGCTAGTACATTTATAAATATGAAGAAAAAAATGGGTTAGTTTCTCTTCTCCTTCGTCGTCGACTTCTTCTTCTTGTTCTTGTTCTTGTTCTTCTTCTTCTTCTTCTTCTTCTTCTTCTTCTTCTTCTTCTTCTTCTTCTTCTTCTTCTCCTCCTCCTCCTCCTTCTTCTTCTTCTTCTTCTTCTTCTTCTTCTTCTTCTTCTTCTTCTTCTTCTTCTTCTTCGCGTTCACTGGTTGTAAACTCTAGTGGGAAGTTCTGATTGTTTTCCTACTAATGGACTGTTCCAGAATTGTTTTGCGATGAAGCCTGTTCTGCAAACCTGGCTTATTTGTATCCAGACTAAAGATTTCTACAGGTTTCACAACACAGCGGGCTAGTCGCCCTTGTATGGCCGAACATAGAGAGGAGGAGTACAAGAAGAAGAAGAAGAAGAAGAAGAAGAAGAAGAAGAAGAAGAAGAAGAAGAAGACGAGAAAGATCAAGTGGTAAAGAAAAGAAGAGTAAGAAGAAGGAGGGGAGGAGAAGAAGAAGAGGAAGAAGGAAAAAAAGACGAATTTTACACTAGTTACACCTGACCTCAGTTCTGAAATCTGTAGGATACATGTTTATACAGAAGCATAACCTCTTGACACCGGAAACTTGCTGGAAACAAGGGAAAGATAACCCATGGGAGATAACCTTTGTAAACAGGAACTTTTCTGAAAATATACCAGTGGCAGTATGTGGAGATTTTGATCGACACTAAGCCGGGCGAGTTGTGATGTCAAATTGAATGTGAAACCTGAGACGGGTTTTTGCTATAAGACCGAAAGATAAATAGATGGAATGATGGATGGAAGGGTATACAGATGGATTGATGTATATCTCGTTGGATAGATGAATTCTGCATCTTGTTTATTTTCTTCTACTTCTTCTTCTTCTTCTTCTTCACCTTCACACCAGATGTAAACCCCCACAGAAGGTTCTGGTTGCTCGTCCACTTCTTGACTCTAGTCCCGTTCCAGAACCTGAATGTTGCGCCAAGTTAGTTGACTCTTACGACATGCTTGTGAGTAGGTGGTGGGCCTTATTCTGTTTTCCCCACAATAGAGTCCCGGAACCCACACCCATAAGTGAATTGATGGATAGATGAATTAATAGATTGATGGAGGGATGGATTGACATTAAGGCCATCATCATCAGTTTCCACTTCTGCTGTTATTGCTCGATGGATAGCAATGTTTAGATGTTAAGCGTGGGGAGGAATAGTTTTTGATCTATTGAAGCTCTGTGGGAAGGAATATATTTGGATCCATTGCTTAAGCGTCATGATGAGGATGAGGATCCATTAAAGAGACGTGGGGAGAAATGGTTTTTGATCCATTGTTCACATTACCCGTAACTCCCCGCCTGGGTTGCAAGACTACATGTTTAAGGAAAGAAACAGAAGAATAGATCACTGCCGCATAAAAAAAGCACATTGCGGATGAGTTGGTGTGAAAGGCGCAGATATCGCAGCCTAGCTGTAAACCACAACACAACGTGCCAACTACCCTTTCAAAGGAAAAAAACGTTTATTACCCGGCGGGAAATCGATTACAGATAGTTAAAAACATGACTTCTTGAGGCCCTGAATGGGATTTTTTAAACAATGAATAATGTGGGACTGGTATTCGGAAGAGTGCCAAAGGGGCACTCATTCGGAAGAGTGTCAATGGATCTCTCTGTCTCTCTCTATCTCTTTCTCTCTCTCTGTGCCCAATACGTGATTGCCTCTTAAAAAATTCGCTATCTCTGAATCTGCATAATTTGTGATCCCTTGAAGAAAGGATATATATTCTTTTCTTCTTTGTGTTCACCAGCTGTACACTCTGGCGTAAAGTTCTGGTTGTTCGTCCACTTCTGGACTGCAGTCATGCTCCAGAACCTGAGTGTTGCATGTGCATCAGTTTTACAGATCTGATTCAATTGAATGCAGACTGCTGGTTCCTTGCCTCTCAGGCAGATGCACTCCGACTTCAAAGGAAGCTCCCCAGTTAGTCGACTCTTACGACATGCTTTTGGGGAGGCAGTGGGTCTATTCTTGTTTTCCCCACAATAGGGCCCCGGAACCCACACGGGGGGGGGGGGGGGATATATATATATATATATATATATATATATATATATATATATATATATATATATATATATATATATATATATATATTCGCAGTGAATAATTTGGGACCGGTATTCGGAAGAGTGTCTATCCATTTTTTTTTTCAAGAGATCACAAATTATGCAGACAAGAAGAGAGAGAGAGAGAGAGAGAGAGAGAGAGAGAGAGAGAGAGAGAGAGAGAGAGAGAGTGAGAGAGAGAGAGAGAGAGAGAGTAACTCTTGCCTCCACATATTGACTGACAACTTTCAAGCATCGAGAATATCCGCAGATGATCTTGACCGTCTGCTGTCTGAGTTGCCTGCCATCCACATTCATCAGCACCTCATTTGCTTGCCGCTGGTGTCTGCCGTGTCGCCCTTCCTGTCGCCGCTAGTCTGGTCGAGTTTGTTTGTCTCAATAATGTGTCCCATTGGTAAATCTTTATGGAATTCCCTACACCTCTCTAGGCGCTGACATCCTAATTGTCTTGATTCTTTGGTGTATTCGTCTCGTTCACTCTCATTCACTTTCTCTCTTTCATTTCTCTCTGTCTCTCTCCCCCTCTCTTTCATATATCAAATGCAAGTGTCGTATGAAAGGTGAATGCTTGGAAGGGCCTAATGTAAGACGGGTCTGCCTACCCAATTTGAAACCCTTTGGAAATAATGTTGGTTCGTTCTCTCTCTCTCTCTCTCTCTCTCTCTCTCTCTCTCTCTCTCTCTCTCTCTCTCTCTCTCTCTCTCTCTCGACCTCTGCATAATTTGTAACCCATTGAAAACAAATTCTCTCTGTGCCCAATACATGATGGCCTCATATATCTCTCTCTCCCTCTCTCCTCTCTCTCTCCCTCTCTCCCGCCTCTCTCTCTTTTTGTGTGTGTGTGTGTGTGCCCAATATATGATTGCCTTAGACTCTGTCTCTCCCTGTTTCTGACTCTGTATGTGTCTGTCTCTCTCTGTGTCTGTCTTTCTCTTCTCTCTCGCTATTAGAAAAGTATATGCCCTAGAAAAACCACGAAGAGACTTACAAGCAGGACCGCATTGCCTAGGATAAAAGAGAAACCTAAGGCCTCACAATCTCTTGGGTCCTCGTAGTCTTTTTCCCCCCCACAAATTCAATTTAAAAACATAAATATTGACAAGAAATTCTCCAGCTCCCGGTCTGCTTCTTCTTCTTCTTTTCGTTCGGTTTCGTATGCTCATATCAGACCATCAGGTGGGTTGCCTTTGTGAACTCCCGAGTCAGTAGCAGGTCCTTCATGGTCCCCATAGCTTGCTCTGCACACTTTGCTCTTTAGGCCAGGTGTCTCTTCAAAGTTGTAGGTAGAGTGGGCAAGTCTGCAGAGTGTTTGTGGTCCTGTCTGACAGGCACACTGTGTGGGCTGTACAATCTTTATTTTATGCATGTTGTAGATGAGCCTACAGTGTCCTGTTCGTAGACGAAAAATTGTTGTATACTGCTTTCTGTTGAGTCTGCTGATGTGGTCTAGTGGATGTTTACTGTTAGTTTGTTCTCTCCACAATTCCTTGTATTTTCCCTTGATAGATGTTCTGATTTTTGGTAATGACAGCTCTTGGCACCACTGTAGAAACCAACACAAGACCTGCTGCTCCCAGATCGCCTGCAGCTGAGATCGAACCCGGCACCCCAGTATTAAAAAGCGTGTTCGCAACGGATAAGCCACAGACGCCTTTGTTTATACTAGTTTCTCATTCGTCTTAGTTTTAACTCCACGACGACGTTTTATCGTATATGTTACGCTGTGATTCCAAGATGCCCCTCGACATCCTTGCATTTCGGTTCGTAGCTAAAACGTCATCCCATTATTTGCTTCTAACCTTTTTATGTGGGGCCATCTTTCAACGCATCTTTTACTTTCCATTCCTGCTCTGTCTATTTGCTGTGATCTTTCACACCACTTCCGCATTCCTAGGGGGAAATTGCGTTGCCTGTCATTTGTTTGAAAAAGATGGAGGGGAAAAAACGGCAATCTTTCATCTCAGCTTGCCTAACTTTCTTCTTCGTCTTGCTTGCTGTTTTTCTTACCCACTTATTCATGGACAAATTGATAAGTTTTCGTTTGTTAAAATATCTTCATCGGAGTTCGTGATCGTGTCTTAAATAGTGAATGAGGTCTTACGATTTCAATCACGAATACATGTACTTTCCATTTCCTGGCGCTAGTTAAATAAGATTCAAATGAGAAATGAGTTACTGATTATTCATTAGCATTTATAAATGTAAGTGAAATGACCTTGACTCCCAGGTCGACCCAGCCTTGAGTGGGTACCGGGTGTAGTCCTGGGAAGTAGAGGCGGCCGACGTGATGCTGACATCACACATCTTGGTATAACCCTATATGCCCTATACGCCCAAAGGCGTTGAAAAGAACCTTTCCGTTTTTTTTACTTATAAATGTAAGTAAAGTCACCGCCTTCTAGAGTAAAGGACCCATTGACACACCCTCGGGCGTATTGGGTGTATAGGGCTAGACCTATATGTTGTAGACCTAACGGCACTTGATGGGTGGTGTGGGCAGCATCACGCGGGCCGCCTTTCCTTCCCAGTACTGTACCTTGTACACAGTCAAGGCTGGGTCGACCTAGAAGGGAAAAAAGTCCAGCCCCTGTCAGGACCTGAACCCACAACTTTCCGATCTGCAGGCGAGCGTCAAGCCGTTAGACCATGACGGCTCCCAGATATAAATGTAGACGACATAAATGAAGATTAAAGAGAACTAGACTGCAATACTTATAAATGTGACTAGTGGACTTTTACTCAGTTTAACGAGCTTTCGAACTGATACGGAATAATTATTAGGGTGCCGTGGACCAAGAAAAAGAAGAATACCGACTTCCTAGATGAGCTGAATATCGAAGAGAGTTGGCTCACAAACACCATCCTGTCTGGATAGCTAGGGTATATTGACCATGTTAGGCCTCATGATGGCCTGGAGAGAGCGGTGATGGGGTGTGCAATGGTACTTTTTTTTAGCCCATCACAAACGGGGGAAATCCACAGGTCACGGAACGGTCAGATATTTCATTGGGTGGTAGATTAAGCGTATAGTTTTGGTTAGAGTTAGGGGAAATCCTTGGCCTTGGAAGAAACGCGCTGAAGCACAGAAAACACGGAAAACCCGCTCTTACCACCCTCTGAAACATTGGACTGTCCTGTGACGTCATTTGTGGTCGGCTAAAAAAAGAAAGCACCGGTGCAGTTTCCAGAAAACGAGGCACTGGGCCCCTTCGAATTTGGATGGAAACGTGTCATTGAAGGGTTATTCCCTGTGGAAGCATATAGAGCTCGAGAATTTGCTAGAGAAAGAAAGACTTCCTGGCGTGCTGTGAAGAGAGTGATGTTCTGTTAATGACATACTGATTGATGATGCATCTATGCAGTCAAGAAAACATTCACACTAATTGAAGCCGGACCACTTACTTCATTCATTGCAGTTCCAGTTTCCTGGCGAGTGGGTCACCTCAGAATTGCTCCGTTCCTCTGCCCCACACAGATTGCCAGTCGATGTCCCTTGTAATATATATACACACATATACATATATACATATATATTTGTATGAAGAAAAAAAAAATGAAGTATACTGCAATGTCGGCACAGCCATTAGCATAGTCATGCATTAAATTCATAAGGCAGCCGTTAGATGTGCCGAAACAAACAGTCCGCCTGACCACTACCTTTTTAAGCAAACGAACCAACCACACGGATACACTGTGCACCCCTGCAGTTCCCAGCCCCTGTCTGTGTGCGGAACCTGACTCCAGTGTCATTCATTAAGTGAATGAATTCAGCATTTAATCTTTAGTTACCCAACTCAACAACCCAGCATGCCCCGTTTACGAACACCTAGCCAACAAAACAAACGTCACTGATTTCACTCGTGGTATGAGGTATTTTTGGTGGCCAAACACAAGTGGCTTCTGTGTCTGTTTGTGTGTGTGTGTGTGGAGAGAGAGAGAGAGAGAGAGAGAGAGAGAGAGAGAGAGAGAGAGAGAGAAAACACTCCATTTAGTGTTGTCTCTGTTAAGCCAGCTCGTTGTTGTTTTGAGAAGAGGCCGTGTTAAATTATCACTCTCCTCAAAAGCCGCCCCTGTTCCAAAGATAACAGTTGCTGGTTTATTTAAAGACATGCATTCAAGATAGGGGACCAACGGTAACGCAGTGAATATAACGCTTTATATATCCTTATAGAAGGACACCTAGACAACATGTTATCAAGTGTGTCCTTCTATCTTTCTACTTCATGTTATGAGTGCTAATCATTACTTTGTATGTTTATTATATATGTTACAAGGGTTTCCCATCTGTTTGTTTATAAAAATGACGCTTGCATGTCTGTCTAATTTGCAAAGGTTCCATTCCCAATCTAGACAGAATTTCAGTCTGTAATTACTTTAACTGAAATCTATTTCGAGAAGTTAGTTAGTTAGTTGGGTTATCATCATTGCACTCCGGACATGTCCATAGGTGCTCAGATCCTCCCCTCAGTATGAACCCCAACGTCCGATGGCTTATAGTACCAGTTCTTTGTTGATTAACAAGTCTTCTGGTGTGCGTCTCGTTTTTTGCTATGCTGATCTTAATTCCCAAGTCTGCCATTCTCGCGAGTGATGTGGATTCACTGCAACCAAAGTCCTCTATCCTTCCCATTTCTCTGAGGGCATTGATAATATCAGCATGATCCATAGGCTGACCGTCGATAGTGATAGCGGATCCAGCCAACCTGTCAGCTCTTTCATTTCCATCGACGCCTGCGTATCCCGGAACAAAAATAAAGGTGACTCCACGCACAGTGGACTTCTGTAATGATTCAAGCCATTGTCTTCGCACTAAACATGCCTGAACCCTCCGGATCATACTCATTGAATCACTGAGTATACATATGCGGGTGTATTTTTGTGTTTCAAGCCAGGCAAACGCTTGCGTCACTGCTATCACCTCCATCGTCATGCTGCTGGTTGAAATGGAGAAGGCGCCGTTGGCTTTTTTGACTGTTCTGCCTGCTGAGCGTGCTGTGAATGCCCATACGCTTCTTTTTTGGCGTATAACGGATCCGTCTGTATAGATTAGTGCATCTGCTTCGTCTGAATTTTCACTGAAGAAAGCGTTGACCTCTGCATTAACAGCAACAAGATTCTCTTCTCTGCATCGCCTGTTGAGTGTGACAATACAGGAAATTGTACAAATAAACGCCTAAGGCACAGGTATCCATTCTGCGCCAGGTATGATGTCGGTTAGGCTGCATATTTGCCTTATAACATCTTCTGCCCGACCTAGCCACGATTTCCCCCTCTTCAGTCTGTCGCCCTTTTCACTAAAAAGCGCTTGATGCAGTGGGTGTTTCTTATCAGCACATATTTTAAGGTATGCCCGAGCCCTCTACATCCTGATCCTTTGGTTCATTGTTGGAAAGTCAAGTAGATACCTCATTGCTCCACAGGATGTGTCTCTTGTACATCCCAAAATAATGCGCATGGCTTCATTTTGCACCTTTTCGAGTCGTTCAATCTGGGTAGCACTGACAGTGAGGATGGCCAGAGCGTATTCAATGGGGGAAAGGACCAGACCGTAGAAAAGACATATTAGTAGTCTTTGCTCGATATTGGACCTTTGCGTGCTTTTGTTATCACATGGTCAACGTGTTCCATGAATGACAAGCTTCCTGTGTAAACAGCCACAATGGCGGTACGCTTTTTCGTCCGTTGAGGCGAATGGCGCAAACTTGCTATTTTCGCTCACTTATACAGTGAAAGTTTCATCGGAATGGGGTCTGAACCGTACAATAGAGTACATGAGTTCAGACTTCCCTCAGGGTGTATTCGACGTCTGATGGCGACTATTTACCCATTTCGAGAAATTCTGGTTTGAAGTGCGGCTGAATGACTTGTTCATTATCATCATCATCATTACCATCATCATCATCAATTTCCACTTCTGTCGTTAAGCGTTGTGGGGAGGAACAGTTTGCGATCCACTGCTTAATGGGCCTCATTGGTGCAGTCATTCCGTGTCGATATAAAAGCTCTTTAATGTCATTAGTCAATTTCTTCTAGTACGGCCTTTTTGCTTTCACTTCAGATCTTTTCGTGTGTATCGCCTGCGTTCTTAGGTGTTCTGGCTGCATTCTTACTAAATGATCAAACCATCTGATGTCCCGTTTCTCAATGATTTTGCGGCATTGCTTGTTGGCTTGTTAGTGTAGGCATTTAACAGTTTCAAGATAGAGGAATACTAGGCTAGCGGTTTGTAAAAATATGTCTACGGCGGACAGCTTATTTTAAAAAAAAAAAAAAGCCTCTATATTTGTTGGACGAGAGTCGAACGTAGAAGAGATTAGATTCTCGCCATGTAATATTCCCAACGACATAAGTTGTTGCTCTGTAGTAACCTTCATAGCTGATTTTAATAATGTGGACACAACCAGTGCATTGCACAGTTTAGTGCCCTGCATATGTCTGTGTATCTCCTCAGATGCATTACCTCAGTTATATCAACATATAATGGGGGAAAACTCAGTTAATTACATATCAACATATAGTGCGATAAAACTGAATTAATTACATATTAACATATAATGGATAGAAACTGAATTAATTACACTCAAATACACATCACAGTGTCTATGTCAATACATTTTCATATAATCGCAGGAAGGTCAACCTGCTCACGTGGCTTACCAGGGCAACTTCAGATTTATAACGAACTCCTTCTGTTTACACAGTAGAGGCGGTACATGTAAAAAAAAATTTTCAGCAAATGTCTATTGACTAACTATTAAACATATGGTGAGTTGCCTGGTAAAGATTGACTTACACTTATCTGTGCGCCCAACCTAAAAATGTAAGTGAAAATGTCTCGGGAAGTGAAGGCGAGCGGCGTGACAGTGGCCACATCACACTTTGAGCGTTGATTGATCTATAAAACTGTAGAGCTAGCAGTGTGCCAAGTACTCACCCAGGCTTGAAAATGCGTCCTTTGCTCTTCCTATTTAAGAAATGAACAGGTGGGGAACACTTAAGGTTGTGGAAATGGTATATATTATAAACAAATAGGCATTTATTAAATGACCAGACAATGTCACATTTCCCAAAAAATCCTGCAGGCTACACTTGGCTGGTCTAGTCATTACGTGTTCCCGGATTATATCTTCTTTGTAGGTTGAACAGGATATCTGGCATCCGCCTTGTTGCCATATTGAGGTCGTTTAATCCTAGAATGTCATGGTAACCCTTAAAGTAGCAGCCCGGAAGGAACAAACCGATCGATCGATACTGATTTGCTTCCTTTAGCCTTTGACTGTCCCTGGTCTGCATGTAACAGTAGGAGTGCGTATTTTTGTGGTCTCGTCTGGCCCTTGTCCTTTGGGCTGTTCCATGTGCGAGTATTACATAGTCATAGTACACCTTTGCCATTGTCCTTGTTGGGAGGGGGGGGGGGGCGGGGAAGCCAGCCTCTCTGCCACTTCATTATGTCTCATGTTTTTAAGCCTATGATTAAAAAGGATAAAGAGGAGGAGAAGAAGAAGTTTGAGGAGGAGAATAAGAAGAAGCAGAAGAAAACAAAAAGACCGCAACTCATAGGCAGCATGGAGATTGTCGGTGAAACAAATTTAAGATCCATTGCAGTTAAAGACATGTACCGTTCGTCCGAACCCTGGTACCCAATCCCAGCGTCGGAATCACAGCAGAACTTTTTCCTCCGTCTAGCTATTGATTGACAGGTTTTGTGTTGTCCCGTCCTGCGACCGGGAAATGCGTGATTGTATAGACAATTTCAAAGACCTTCGACAGGCCTCATTGGGCCCAGTTTCTGGTCCACTAGTCGTGGGATGGGTTGATAGGGTGCGAGAAATGAGACCTCTGGATGGCGTTGCCGGCTTTGTCCATCAGTACTTTCGTTCAGGTCAAATTCTTTGGTTCCCTTCCTATCTTTGCGTTTTTCCATGTTTGTTTGGGACCCTATTTTGGGAGGAAAATGATTTGACTCAGTACCCCTTAACACCCTCTTCCCCCATTCCTTACAGGACGTTGCAGAACCAGCTCCAGCATTTTTGGTTTTGTGGATTTTCTATCCAAATTTACGTTTAGTAGTTTGCCATTGCCTTGAACGGTCGACTTTCGATACCAAAATCAAAACCAACACAAGACGGTCTGCTGCCGAATCGCCTGCAGCGCCTAAGCCACAGACGCCGACCTTAACAAGATTACCGTAAAAGACGACTAAGGACGCAGTTTTTCGTTATTTTTAAGCTCCCACCCTGGCTGTTGCAGAGGCTCCTAATATAACCTAACGGTGGTGGAACGCGGTTTCTATGAACTCTCCACGGGTGATCCTCATTGGAATGGTGGTACTTTGTGTCACCGGGTGTTTTTCGCCCATAGTGATGTCTTAATGGGGTTAAAAAGAGTGTCAGTTTACTGAAGTCGAACTTGTTGGGTCAAAAGGCACAGCGTGCCAGCCTTCCTTTAAAGAGTGAACACTGAACGAACGAACGAACTTTTTTTTCTTCAAAGTGTCACAAATCGGGCACGCAGGCCCGTCTTACCTTCGCCCCTTCCAAACACAGCAGTTGTTTTTTGTCAACAAAGCATGGCATGTTCATATAGCAGTATGCACAGTATGAATATTAAGGAGGGGAGGTGGGGGGGGGGGGGCGCATGGCTGGTAAATCCATGCGCACACGCACTCACGCCTACTCACACATTCACTCGCTCATTTATATACATACATACATACACACACACACACATACATATATACATACATACATACATCCATACATACATACACATACATACACACATACATACATATGCACACATACATACATACATACATACATACATACATACATACATACATACATACATACATACACACACATACATACACACACACTCACACACACATACATACACACACACATACATACATACATACATACTTACATACAAACATACATACATACATACATACATACATACATACATACATACATACATACATACATACATACATACATACATACATACATACATACATACATACATACACACACACACACACACATATACATACATACATACATACATACATACATACATACATACATACATACATACATACATACATACATACATACATACATACATACATACATACATACATACATACATACATACATACATACATACATACATACATACATACATACATACATACATACATACATACATACATACATACATACATACATACATACATACATACATACATACATACATACATACATACATACATACATACATACATACATACATACATACATACATACATACATACACACACACACACACACATATACATACATACATACATACATACATACATACATACATACATACATACATACATACATACATACATACATACATACATACATACATACATACATACATACATACATACATACATACATACATACATACATACATACATACATACATACATACATACATACATACATACATACATACATACATACATACATACATACATACATACATACATACATACATACATACATACATACATACATACATACATACATACATACATACATACATACATACATACATACATACATACATACATACATACATACATACATACATACATACATACATACATACATACATACATACATACATACATACATACATACATACATACATACATACATACATACATACATACATACATACATACATACATACATACATACATACATACATACATACATACATACATACATACATACATACATACATACATACATACATACATACATACATACATACATACATACATACATACAAATTCTATCCACCCTATTAAAAATACCCTGGTTTTTTTAAATCCATTCGAGATTTATTGATTGATTTATGTTTCACCCCACCAGGACATCACACCAAGCGATAAACACCCTGTGACACACAGTGCCACCTTGCAGATGAGAATCATCCGTGGAGAGGTCCCAGAAACCCTGTTCAACTTATAGGTTGGGTTATATTAGGGCCCCCATAGTTGGCTAAACCGGATTGCGCAGTGACCGAGTGACGAACTTCTTGCGGTCCGGGTTCACGCCCGGAGTAGGCAGAAAAGCCACATTTCTCCCAGGTTTACGGTATTTATCATGTAATCAAAGCCGAAAGGTTGCCATATCCATAATACCGAGCCTAAGGGTTAACAACTCATGGCTTCTTGAGACTAAAAAATAGGGCCCCCGGCAACAGCCAGGGTGGTGCTTAAAAATAACGAAAAATGGCGTCCCTCAAGGGGACGGTTTGTGACAACCATCCGATATATTAGCAGTTTGTTTTTGTTGTTGTTGTAAATAATGCATTACCTCCAAGAGGAGATAATCTGGTAACGCTGAAAGTAAAATCGATGTGATGATTATTTAATTGTTGTTTATCTGCCCCTCAGGAGGCGTTGATGCCTGTGTTGGACGCCGGAGACCTGGATGAACTTCGAGAGGCCATCAAACTGACCTTCTCCAGAATTATCGTCAGCGCGGTGAGTAGCAGATGTTGTCTCTGATAGAGGGGGCACCCGATCCTGACCACCCCAGACCCCTTGCAACAACAAAACAAAACAAAAAAAATGATTGAAAGGGAAGGGGTAAAACACCCCCCCCCCCTTTGTTTTTCTCCACCGGCTAACATTATCCTCTAGAAAATGTAACTTAGCGCCACCCTCTTCCAGCCTTGCTTAGATGTGCTCTTATATGGGTAATTTTAATACAGATATATTATTCTTTTTTTATTAGCCAAGCATCACCTTGTTGTTGTTATTATTATGCACTTATACAAGGCTCAAACCAATTAAGGCACCCCATATAAAATTCTTGCTGCCGACAGCCCCCTGTCCCATACGTACGTGCATTCATACATGTGTGAAAACATACATACATGCACACATACATCAGCATCATCATGTGCCGTCGTTATAAATGTAGGCTGTCATGTTTCGCTATTCACAGGATCACCAGAATCTCGGATCAGTGCAATGCTTCTGTCCTGTCCCATTCATCTGGCCATTCCCGTCTAGGTATTTATCCTTCCTCTTGCTCTGTTTCCAGCCAATCTTGCCAGTCTTTACGAAGTTTTCGAGTATCCACACAAACACACACACACACACACATACATACATACATACATACATACATACATACATATGTATGTACGCACGCACACACATACACACATAAATACATACATACATAATACATACATACAAACATACATACAAACACGCATACATACATACATACATACATACATACATACATACATACATACATACATACATACATACATACATACATACACACACACACACACACACACACACACACACATACATACATACATACATACATACATACATACATACATACATACATACATACATACATACATACATACATACATACATACATACATACATACACACATACACACACTCACATTCTCTCTCTCTTTCTCTTTCTGTCTCTCTCTCTCCCCCCCCCCCCCTCTCTCTCTCTCTCTCTCTCTCTCTCTCTCTCTCACACACATAGCATACATGCGGACAGAGGGTGGGGGAGAGAATAGGCCGTGAGGAAGATGATGATGAGGAATTACAGCATCACCAAGGCTTGCCATGAGTTGGTAGAGGAAACTCTTGTACGCCCGTAGCACTATTCTGAAAATCTACAATCAACTTCTTCTAACTTAGTAGTTCTTAAACTTCATAATGCCGCGACACTTCAGTACAGTTCCTCGTGTTGTGGCCACCTCCAACCATATGATTATTTTCGTTGCTACTTCATGTGTTTTTCCGTGGTATTTGCGAACTCCTGTGAACGGGTCGTTCGACCCACATGTTGAGAACTGCTGAGCTAGAGAGAGAGAGAGTGAGAGAGAGAGAGAGAGAGGAGTGAAGAAGAAAAGAGTGTGGGGGTGGGAGTGTAATTAGATAAAGAAGCATCATATCATTGATCGCGTATACAGTGTCATGTTTACTTGTAATATTCTAAGTAGTGCCCAGAGAGCGAGGCGCGTAAGTAATTAGCTTCTTTTGAGTTTTTAGATGTTAAGTTGTTAGAAAGGTAAAAGCCAAGAACCCGGTGGCAGATACTGTGCTCACCTTTATAACAAGACTACAGCGGCTCCTCCTGGTGATCGATTTTCCTTTTAGATCTGAAACACCTAACTCTTTCGGTACTTCGCAATCCTTAGGTTAATTAACCATGGCTTTCTCATGGCTTCGTGTGGTGGTGATGTTATTGTTTAAACTGTCTCAAATCTAGTTGTTCACTTCTGTAACTTTCTGTCTCCCCCCCCCCTTTTCTTTTATTATCACCCTCTCCTTCTTCTTCTTCTTCTTCTTCTTCTTCTTCTTCTTCTTCTTCTTCTTCTTCTTCTTCTTCTTCTTCTTCTTCTTCTTCCTCCTTCTTCCTTCTTCTTCTTCTTCTTCTTCTTCTTCTTCTTCTTCTTCTTCTTCTTCTTCTTCTTCTTCTTCTTCTTCTTCTTCTTCTTCTTCTTCTTCTTCTTCTTCTTCTTCTTCTTCTTCGCTGCTGCTGCTGCCGTCATCGCACCACCTCGTCCTCATTATCATCATCATCCAAGTTTGTTTTTCTATTTTCATCCTTCTTCTTTTGCTTATCCCCTATCCTCCTGCTGTCACCTCCGTCGACTCTTCTCTCATTCTCCATTCTTTCTTTCTTGTTTTGCTTCTGCATCTTTCTCTCCCCCCCCCCCCTTCCCCCCTTCCTTTGGTGCTCAGTGAGAGCGGACATTGGCGGTCACGGCCTCAGTATTTAGCACAATCAGGAGGGCCGGGACAACCGTGGGCTAGGACATAGCGTAGTTGTGTATAAGCTTCTGGCCCCTGGGACTTAAAGATCCACACGTATCTGCTGTGGGAGACGAAGAACACATTGACATGTCGCGAGCGCTGCGATGAAGGTATTTAATGGCCTATCATCTTGGCTCAGCCCCTTTTGATATATGATACGTTAGCGAGCTGTTGTTAGTGACGCCCTGGCTGTGTCAGCTTTTCCCATACATCTGGCTCCATGATCTGTTGATTTTCTTGGCGTGGATGTTGACTGAAAAGGAGAAAACTGGAGTACATCGTGACGGTGGGAAAGTTGGAGGTGAAAAAAGGCAGGGAAAGAGAGAGAGAGAGAGAGAGAGAGAGAGAGAGAGAGAGAGAGAGAGAGAGAGAGAGAGAGAGAAGATGCTTGACAGTTTGGCATCATGGAATGGAAGATCGTTTCTCAGAATTGATTGAAAGTACTGGAGAAATAACGTTGTGGATAGCCCTGACTACCAACCCCATACAGCATGGCTTGTGGAAGGTCATCTGTGTCGGGACTGATTGAAGTGAAGCCTTTACTTCTGCCACTAGCAGCATGACAGTGGAGGTTATAGCTGTGACAAAGGCCCTATAATGTTGTATTTTGTATGTCTAGCATTATATGTTCAGATTTCAAAATTCATGGTATAAATATAAAGTGAAAGGAAACATAAGGAATAAGTCAGTCAGTCAGTAGCCTGTCCTTTGCAGAACCTTGCTCCCATAACAACCTTCCAGAAAACTTCACGACCACAAGCAAGGTGTCCCGCGTCCGATAGACCCATCTGGAGATCATCTGCCACATCCTGCACTCATCTTCTCTTTGGCCTTTATCTTCCTCTCTTCCCCGGCATATACCCCTCCGTTATTGTTCTCTCTAAACTTTCGTGACGATTCAAGTGAACAGAATATTTCAATTTTCTGTGATTTATCTTCTTTTATAGCCAACCTTCTTCAGTATTCAATTCCTGAAGTATTGATGCATTTGTTCTTTTCTTTACCAGTGATATTCGACAACATTTGTATTCCAAGCCATTTATGCGCTGTTCAGCTTGTTTAGTTTGTGTCCAGGTCTCACAGTTGTATGTTGTGATGGGAAAGATGCATGCTCCTGTAAATCTAATTTTTGTAGTTCTGTCTATTCCACTCCGTAATTTGTTCAGTTGTTTTAGTCTTTGGAAGGAAGAAAAAAACCCAGAAAAATGTAGAATACAAAGGAAGAAGAGGATAATGTAGCAGACAGAGAAGAGTAGGAGGAAAAGAAGGATGAAGGGGAGAAGAATGAAGAAAGACGAAGAGGACAAATAAGGAAGAAGAAAAAGAAAAATAATAATTAGAATGAAGAAGTTATTGATCGTTGTGTAAACAAACACACTGCACACACTTCAATCTCTGTGCTCCTGCGTGTCCCCAGCCTGTCACTTGCTGACAGTTTATTTAAAAGTATGATTGGGTTGGGGGCGACAGCGCAGGTTACCAGCGGCGGATTCTGGTTGAATCACGAGCGAGCCGGTACGAAGACGGATCGATAGACAGGCCGGCTCATTGAACTGTCGAGCTAGCCGAATCAATGCTCATTTATTTAGATCGTTCACATCTACATACCTGAGTGACCTCCAGCCGTCATCTCGCCCCAAACCCATCCCCTTGCCCCATTCTCTCTCCTCCTCCTCCCCCCCTCCCGTGTGGACCTCGCATGCATGCTTATTTTGTCTCGGTTAGAACCCGGCGGCTAAGGGAAAATAACTCTTTTTCACGCACTGGAACATTGGATTTTTTTTTTTTTAGTATCCAGAAGCCATGAGCTGTTAACCATTAGGCTCAGTATTATATATATCGCAACCCTTCGGCTTTGATTCCATGATAAATACCTTAAATCTGGGAGAAATATGGCTTTTCTGCCTACCCCCGGTCGTGAACCCGGACCACAAGGAGTTCGTTTCCCGGTCACCGCGCAGTCAGGTTTAGCCAACTACGCTAGCGAGCCGGGTGGGTGTTTAGTTTAAAAAAAAGGTCAATTTTTACCCCGGGGACGCACCCGATATATGATGCTAGACCCATAAATAAGATAACATAACATAACCTAACCTTAGACCCGTTAGGGTCGTGGGGGTGTATCGATGGAAGCGCTAGCACACACAACCCGCCTGTTGAACAAGTGTATGATAATTTATTTATTTGTCATTCCAGACTTCACTCCTCCCCGCTCCTTTTTTCCCCGACTACCCACCCTTCTCCGTTAACCGCCTTCCCCTTTCTTTTCTCTCAGTGTTCTTGGAGTATATAGTCTTTGCAATCAAATCATGTTTCACAAATGCTCGAACCAAACCACTGCCGAAGGAGGCCCCTGATGTCCTGCAAATTTGCCTGTTTTGTCTCTTACATATTTGTTAGTTTTATGTTCTGAATAGCAATACAATTCTAAATGCTGAATTCCTCCTGCCCATGTCCACAGTAAGAAATCAACTCCCACATCCGTAAAAGAAGATAGACAATACCAGTGGTTTGTAGGTGTTGCTCTTTACTGCTATGTTGGGACATCGCTGCTGACTCATACATTTTATTTTAATCACTCGGTGGGTCGACGTCGTCAGCACCCCGCCGGCCGACTTTACTTCCCAGGTCTTCACCTGGTACCCATTTTAGGCTGGTTCGACTTGGGAGCTAAAGTAATTTTTAAAAAAATCGTGTTCGATGCGGCTTTCAACTCATGAACTTAGGACCGTAAAGTGGGCGTCCCGTAATCTAGCCGTTGCGCCACCTTACCTACTTGCGTATATAGTGCTAGTCAAGGGTTGATCGGCTCACAGAAAGAATTAGCAAGATAGGACACTAGACATCAAGAGCCATAGTGCCCATACCGGAAATCGACCCTGTAACCTCCAAATGACGACAGCGTCTCGGCGCAGGAGCAAGTCTACTAAGACGCATGACCAACTGAGCACCCCCTGTCAAAGGTGTCCTCATTAGCCATGTCTGTCATACAGCTGGATTCTACAGCCATGTACTAGGGACATAATTCCTCTCCAACCATTGAAATGGCTTATTGAATACATCAGTGATTCCCAAACTGTGCGCCCCGGGGAGCCGCGACCTCTCCTCGGAGGCGCCTCGACCTCTTCACAGGACTGCCGCGAAATATTCGAAGATACACAACGTTTTTTTTAAAAACCGTATTGAGGTTAGGCCGCAGTGGAATAATTTTAATTGAAAAAAAAAAGGCGCCGCGACTAAGAAAAGTTTGGCAAACGCTGGGTTACATAAATGTGTGCTGATATCCAACAGAGTAGCAGCGGTCATGGTGTTCTTGTACGAGTCTACATCAAGGCTGTTCATCAAAGTTTATCAAAATGGACGCTAGGCAGCGGCACTGTTCGAAACAGAGGCATTTTTTTTGCTTCTGCCGGACGGTGGCCTATGCATTTTTGCTCCATTTGTAGACTGGATATAGTTTTGTCGCCCAGCTTCTGAGTTGAATGCATGGCGTGACACTGTGAGCTGCGGATTGCATTCGGAATGTTTTTTCGACTGTGACCAACGCGTTGGTGTGAATTGTAGATTCAGAAAATGGCGCGATGCCTGCCGTGCAGTGTTGCGGTGCCCGTATGTGATTAAAATTGATCGCGTGGGCAACTGCAGATCTGTTGGCGACTTCTGCTACCATCAGTGATGAACTGCAATTCTAATACTGTAAAAAACATTCTGTGTGTTTTTCGTTGGCACAGGAGCGGAGCAAAGATGGGGTGACTCGTTTGCCATGAAGCTGAAACTAAGACTACCAGACTAGATCATCAAAGTTTACTCAGGGGCCAAATTTATGAAACTAGGTTTCGTCATGGGCCAGTGGTCCGAGCTCCAGTATAGAAAGATCATTAGTACAGTACGATTGGTAGTGATCAGCGGGCCCCTTGCTAAGCCTCGCGGGCCGCATTCGGCCCGCGAGACACACGCACACTGAATAAAGTTTTTCCATGCAAGCAACTCACCGTATGTTGTTTAATTACTCCATACATTGCATTGATTTCTTCTACCGTTCTACTTCTTTCTGGCAAACAGTGTCTCTTTAAATTCATTGAGACACCAGAATTTTGGCTGTAAGGTACACACTGTGTGACAATGATCGTGTTAATAGGTGTGTACAGGGTATCTTCGAGCTACGACCCAGTTCCTTTCCGACTAGGATGTCGCAAGTCGAATTGGTCGTAAGTCCAGTTTATATTTCAGCAAGAAAGAGATGGATAAATATTGTAACACTGGGCTACAACCTGGTATCAGTGTTGCGACATAACCACGACGCTGGGCTACAACCTGGTATCAGTGTTGCAACATAACCACGACGCTGGGCTACAACCTGGTATCAGTGTTGCAACATAACCACGACACTGGACTACAACCTGGTATCAGTGTTGCGACATAACCACGACGCTGGGCTACAACGTGGTATCAGTGAGACGGCATAACCACGACGCTGGGCTACAACGTGGTATCAGTGAGACGACATAACCACGACACTGGGCTACAACCTGGTATCAGTGAGACGACAAGGAAGAAGAAGCAGACGAAGACGTTTTTATTTTTATTTAAGCAGTTCATAAAATTGCACATAAAACACAAACATTCAATCTACTTACGTACAATTATTGTACACAATGCGAAAAATACATAATATGTACTCTGTTGCATCAGCTCGGGGACTTTTTCCTTTTTCGCACAACCAGTGTAATATTTCTTTAATTAATTTTTTTTTTCTTCAAAAATTTTCAGTTGTTGTCGACGTAAGTGCTGATAGCCGTCACTCGCACAGGTCGTAAGCGGAGAATAAAGCGTAGATCCTGAATGATTACAATAACCATGAAAAAGGAAAAAAAACAAGCATGCTTAATATTTTCAGAAGGCAACGTGTATTCAGTGTTATATTAAAACGTAACAGTCGACTAACTAGGGCTTTCTTAGAAGTCTGGAGTGCATCTGCTTGAGAGGCAAGCAACCAATATTCTGCAAGCAGGTAAGACATATGGGATTTAATGAGTTAAGACGAACACTTGGTTAGCGTGAACAAAATTGCGGTCCCAGCAGAGATGTAGGATTCATAATACACCTTAAAGTCTCTGGTCAGCACTAACAGCTGTTCTTTTGTAACACGAACTCTTGATTGTTCGGTCCTTCGGATTTCGTGTTAACGAGGTTTTACTGTAGCAAGTACTAAAAAAGTTATTGACACGGGGAAAAAAACACACACACACGCGGGCACACACACACACACACATACACCTAAAGAGCAAACGAAAGCAGATGAAAATCAGCGCGCTTCAGTGTATACCTGGCGGTTGATTATCCTAATGGCAGCCGACTGAGAGCTGGGCCTTTACAGACACCGGCTTAATCAGCAACGGCGTTTTCATTACAGCAATGGAATCTCAATTACCAACCCACGCTTGAAATAAGTGACCGATAGTTTTACACAGTAAAGAACATTCCGTGTAGTCTCTCTTCATCAATTCAGAGAATTCTGAAGAACTATATAAATCCAGTTCTAATTTACGAAAGTGAATCATGGGCAATAATTCATTAAGTGAAACATTCATTATTTGGAAGCTCCGGAGATATGATCTTATGGACGAAAAATGGGAATGCCCTACACAGATGAGGTTTGAGGTTTAAACAACGGATCAGCATCATAGCACACGGGTAGTAACCCATGAGTGCTCCGTTCTACTTCTAACTCAAGTCTGAGTCCGAAGAATCTCAGCACAGTGCACAGGCTCTGTAGCACCGGCAAGGATCCTAAAATACTTTTGGGAAGATTTTTTACTCAAAATTTTTGTCTGGGCAGCGCCGTTAGGCTTCTCTTTTCGATTTCCAACTGCCAAGGGATTTTTTTACGTGCGCAAAAAATGCACACGGGCGTCCGGCCTTACTACCCAGAGACCATGAAAAATTACTAGATGTTCAATTCCACGTGAAAAAAATGAACACACAGATAAAAAGAGCAATGAAAGAAACTGACTCACGAAGAGACCTGATTGCCCCATATCAGAAGGAGACAAATATACACTCTTTGGTCGTGTATTGAGAATGAGAAAACTAGAGTATATCATGATGGTGGGAAAGTTGGAGGGGAAAAAAGACTGAGGGAATAAAAGTAAAATGTGAATGGCTCTTTCCCACACCTTTAGGCGTATTGGGCTATAGGGTTAAACCTGTAGACCAGTCGGCACTCGGTGGGTGATAGGCCAGAATCTCATTAACCGTGTTAACTTCCCAGGACTTTTCCTGGTACCCACTCAAAGCTAGATCAACCTGACAGCCAAGGTCATTTTTTTTAAAGTGCGGTTCCGTCAGGAACCGAACCCCACCACTTTCCGATCCGCAGACGAGTGCCTAGCCATACACCACGGCGGCTGGCTGAGGTAGATCGAGAGATCAAATGCTGGATAGTTTTCATTCATAGGATGGCAGACCGTCTGTGTCTGAATTGATTGACAGTACACGAGACATGACTGCCAAAGTTACTCGGCATGGGCAATGAAAAAAAAAAGTTGGAGTTAATTTTGTGCAGTAAATCTGTGGTAAATGAGGTCGCACAGAAAGCCCGAGGAAATTACAGATTTAAAGAAGAGAAGAGGTTAAAAGTCTAGGGTTCGACTTCCTTTCATCGGGTTTTATCCCATATGTATCATTCTCTTCAGAAGCACTAGCTGCCTATCGAGGGCATCGTACACAGCACGAAATCCGTAGCTTCAGCGAACAATGCCCAGGAATTTCTGTACTGTCTCACGAATTGTTTTTGAGACCAGGTCTTCACTTGGTACCAATTTAAGGCTGGGTCGACGTGGGAGCCAATGCCATTAAAAACAAAACCAGTACCTCCAGGACCTGAACCCACGACCCTCCGATCCGCAGGCGAGCGTCTAACTGCCACACCACATCAGAGGACAGTATGGAAGCCAAATACGACCGACACTTATAGGAACTCCGCAACAGAAGGAGAATTATTTCCTTTAAAAAAAGCAAAAACGAAGACGAGATCTCAGGGACAGAAGACAGTTCATAATGCCACCAAAGGAAAAAAATTAACACATTATGAAATATAAGGAGACGCAGTTACAGACAACAAATACATCCAGAAGACAGGGAAATAGACACGAACAGTGGAACCCTATTTTGCGCTGCTGGACCTTTAGCAACTACCCAGACATGTTCACAGCGACAGTAAGTCACAACTCTTGACGCAACAAATTATTCAAACCACGCAACTTAGCGCAAATTCTACTTCTTCTTTGCGCTCGGTTTCGAATGCTCAGATCAGACCATCAGGTGGGTTGCCTCTATGAACTTGTATGTCAGCAGCAGGTCCTTTATGGTTGCCCATAGCTTGCTCTGCACACTTTGCTCTTGAGGTCACGTGCCTTTTCCAAGTTGTAGGTAGAGTTGTCGGGTCTGCAGAATGTGCTCAGGTGTCTGTGGTCCTGTTTGACATGCACACTGTGATGACTGTACAATATTTTATGCATGTGGCAGTATCCTGTTCGTAGACGAAAAATTGTTGTATGCTACTTTTTGTTGTCTGCTGATGGGGTCTTGTGGATGTTTACTGTTATTTTGTTCTCTCCACAATTCCGTGTTTTTTTTCCTTGATTTCTGGTAATGACAGTGAATGGGTGTGTTGTTTCTCCTTTATTCAAATTTGTGCAAGTCTTGTCTGCTAACTTATTTCCTGGTATGCCACAGTGAGCTGATATCCACCGTAGAACGACTTGATTGTTTTTTGTTTTTTTTTTGCGAGTCTGTTTAGCTGGCGGGTCAGTTCTCTCTCCATGTTGTTTTGTAAATCCCTCTGAGTCGCCTGTAGACTGACATGCAGTCACAAAGGAAAACAATTTTGCTGTTTTAAAATCTGGCGCAAATAGAACACAGTTGTAACCAAAGCTGTTCTCGGCAGATTTGAACGTGCCCAAATTTCTTTTCCCACCAGACTAACATCATCAACTTCATCATCATCATCATCATCATATAGCTGGCCCTTTGCAGAACGGCCATATGCATTTCATACCCAGTGTGTCAAATCCTATACCTCTTTCCCAGCGCCATGTCTCTTGCTGCTATTCTCTCTCTCTCTCTCTCTCTCTCTCTCTCTCTCTCTCTCTCTCTCTCTCTCTCTCTCTCTCTCTCTTCTTTCGTTGAGTGCCGGTCAATGCATTGTCTATTTATTAATTATATTCTCTAGGCTGTGCCGCGCTTCATGTGCTGGTACGTATCTCACTTTCCTAGACAAGATGCTGTTACTAGCCAGTTTGTCTTGATGACTGGATTTTTTTTTTAGGATGTTACGATTTCTTTTCTTCTTGGTCAAAGGTATTCAGAGAATCTTCATATAGCATTTCAGCTCAAAGGCCCGTATCTTCTTTCTTACTGACTACGAGATAGTCCACGACGTACATCCATATGTTGCTACAGTCAAGATGCATGTCCTCAGAATTGTGACCTTACAGAAGAAGGTGCAGTGGGTAACTAATGTTTTACTGTGTGGGTTCGAATCTTCATTTCGGATGGGGGGGGGGGGAGAGGGGGGGATTATGTAGATTCACTGCCTCCTAACAAGCATGTCGTGAAAGGTGAATAATTAGATGTTTGCGGAAATCGCATGTGTTGGGCCGAAAGGCGTAGATATTATGCATACAACAGAACGTGTCAACCGTTCATTCAACGGCGAACACAGAAGAAGAAGAAGAAAAATAAAGAAGAAGAAGAAGAAGGAATTAACAATACTGATGTGCGGGTGGGAAGTGGTGGGCTTTCACGTATGTTAAATAACCCGATAAGGAAATAGGCGGTCAGTTATAGTGAAACAAATTACACATAGAAATGTTGGTGTGAATGAGCTCTTTGCGATACTAACAGAAACATCTACTACGTCAGATTGATAATTTACACACCATGGATGGATGCCTTCACGAATAGTAGGTATTTAGCACTGCCTTCTCTAATATATAAATAGAGAAGGCCGTGGTATTTAGCTTATAGGTCAGTCTAGGCGCTGTAATGTGGTCCTTTGAGCCATCCTTTCGATGGATTCAAGCATGATTTAGTAAGAAGTCCAAGTCCTTTTGAGAAAAAAAAAAGAAAAGCTCGACCACGTTCAGACTGCTGCTAGCTAGTCTAGGCTGCTAACAGTCTCCGCCTATATTTGTGGTCTGGGTTATTTGCGTCACTTTCGTGACTGAATACTAGTGTTTGTGCCATTTCTAGGCTTGATGCTTCCATCCGAATCAAACCGCTCGTCCTGTTGTCACTGGTTCATGTCTTCCTTCTTCTTTCTTGGTGTTTCTTGTTAGTTCTGTCTCCCTTTGATCTGGCTAGGCGTATCTCGAAGGAGAGGGAGCTTCCATACACCATATATTGTTTTAAAATTTTGAGTAATTTAATTTTGCCAAAAGTACTGAAAACAGTTTTGATTTTGAATAGTTCCGAAATGTGAAAATTTTCCGCGTGTTTAGAAGGAAAGGGTCGGGGCTGAGATGAGGTGAATTGGCGGCTGTCATAGAGTGCTGGATTGGTTGATTTCTTAATTTTTTTTAATTAAGTATCCAGAAGCCATGAGTTAACCCTTTTGGCTCGATATCATGGATATCGTAACCTTTTGGCCATGATTCCATGATAGATACCGTAAAGCTGGGGGAAATTTGGCTTTTCTGCCTACCCCTGGGCGTGAACACGGACCCAAGGAGTTCGTCTCCCGGTTGCCGCGAAGTGAGGTTTAACCAGCTACTCTAACAAGCCGGGCTATTGTTTGATTTCAGTGGTAGGTTCGAAAATGAGACATACCCAGAAAAGGTACACGACTGAGAAAGTGAGAGAAGGGGAGGTGAAGGATGAGAGGCTGGACAAACTAATTTGGGAGATACTGAAAGGGGTAGCTTTAGCTTGCAGCGACTGTATGATGATCTGTTTGTTCCTCGGCTTAGAGGCTGAAGATGGGCTCGATTCCCCCAGTCCCTGCCTGTCCGGAGATTCTCATGTTGACACCGCAGCGGACGTCATCGACGGAGGCCAGACGGCAGAGGCAGATCGATGGACGCGTGATGGGAGGGAAGAGTCAGAAGGCGGGGTGTACACGTACTGTTTGTACACGCCACTGTTTGTCTTTGGGAGTGTTTGTGTGTTAGTGAGAGTCTATGTGCGTACGTATTTATGCGTGTGTGTACGTACGAAAGTTGGGGTATTTACCTGTGTGTATGTGCTGGTGTAAGTGTGTGTGTGTGTGTGTGTGTGTGTGTGTGAGTGAGATATAATGCATACATGCATGTCTGAAAAAAATGAATATTATGGATGTTATTATTATTGTTATTGTGATTATTATTATTATTATTCCCCTGTTGGAAAACAAAGCTCTCCGTATGTGTTATGGTGTTTCATTGTAGTGAGGGGGGAAAAGGAAGGGGGGGGGGGGGTTAGACTCACTGCCCTCTAACAATCATGTCTTGAAAGTTAACTAATTATGGGTGTTTCCTTCAAAGTCAGAGTTCATCTTCCTGAGAGATAAGGAACCAACAGTCTGCGTGCAGATAAACCAGATCCTTGAAACGGATATGCACGCAAAACTCCAAGTCCTGGATCAAGAGAAAAGTCCACAAGCAGAACTTTTCCCCCGGAGTTTACAGGCGGTTCTGTTTCAGTATTCAGTGTAAAATATGCGCTGACAAACGCGCGTGCGCATACGCACACAGATCATTTCATGTAACAACTCCTTGTTTGATAAGTTCCTGATTGGTGAGACCAGGACCTCCTTCCCCATGTATATTATAGTGATCTTACCCCATGCGTCACCTTCCTTCTCAGGCACTGCCGTGTTTCTTTTCCAACGGTGACCGCCAAGTAGGGCTGCCGAAGTTGGTACTTTTGTTTAAAAAAATGTGGTACTGTTTGACCCTTGCCGAGCAAAACGGTACTTTTGATACAACGCCCAATGGTTTGGTACGTTTTTGTTTTCATTCTGCTTAATAGTCGGCTCTGTGGCTAAGTCGATGCGAACGCTTCGCTTCGTAATGCCGGGATGCCAGGTTCGATCCCAGCTGCGGGCAATGCGCCTTGCGTTGGTTTCGACAGTGGTATCAAGAAAGCCGACCGTCCAGAAGCAATGGCAAACTACTGGGTGTAAATTGCCTAGAGAAACCACACAACAGCCAGGGGCTGTTAGGGTTGGTTCTGCAACGTCCTGTAAAGGATACGCAACTAACTTAACTTTTCTGCTTAATAATTTTAAGGTTGTGACAGACGGAGAGAAAACAAATGGTACAGCAGTGATGTTTTGGACAAAGCATTTCATTTCTGATCAGATATAAAGTAAAAGTAAGCCAGTTATATATGAATTTCTTAAAACGTTATAACAGGCTAGTAATTCAGAATTGTCTACCCTTTGATGTGTTTTGATACTTTTTCTAAAGATTTGGTACTATCCCCCCAAAGAATTTCGACAGCCATGCTCCCAAGCCGCTCTATTGAGAGTTTGTCTCGTCTGGAGTTGTCGGCTTCTGAAGTTGATTTATTTCTATTCCGTTTGCTAGTAGCCCACTTTCTCAGCATTGCCCTTATCCTCCTTGGGCTCAGACTTCTGTTGAGCATATTGATCGTGGAATCATTGGATAGCGGAGATGTGTTCTCTCGACTGTGTGTGCTTCCTGACCACGCATGCCCATGTCTCTGAGGTGGTTCTTTTGCCTTTCTGTGTCTATTTCTGCCTCCGCCTGTGCTTCATGTTTAAGGGTATGTCTATTGTATCTCTCTCTCTCTCTCTCTCTCTCTCTCTCTCTCTCTCTCTCTCTCTCTCTCTCTCACTCTCCTCCCCCCCCCTTGCCTTCCGCCGAAACTCCGCGGCTGTGAGTAGTTTTTGAGCATCTCTCTCTCTCTGTCTGTCTCTCTCTCTCTTTGATTCTTTTTGCCCTCTGACTGCCATCCGTGTCTAAGGGTAGGTTGTGTTTGTGTGTGTGTGTCCCCGCCATCCTCCGGTTATCAGTGCTGTTAACAGATTTTGATCATCTCTCTCTCTCTCTCTCTCTCTCTCTCTCTCTCTCTCTCTCTCTCTCTCTCTCTCTCTCTCTCTCTCTCACACACACACACACGCACACACACACTCTCTCTCTTCACTGTCCTCTGTTGTTTAAGGGTAGGTTTTTTGTCTCTCATTCTCTATCTTTGCCCTCTGACGACCTCCCTGTTCTCGGCCTTGTGCATTCTTTGTGTTTATACTTGTCCTTTCTCGCCAGTGCTGACTTGGGTCGGGTGGTAAGGGGTCATTGCTCACCCACATCTGCATCATATTGCTTCAGTCTGATTTCAGAAATCGCACAACCTGACATTATACGCTAACATTATTACACCAGCGAGGGTCTAGATGTCTGTGTGTATCCGTGTCTCTGTGTATCCGTGTCTCTGTGTGTCTCTGTGTGTATCCGTGTCTCTGTGTATCCGTGTCTCTGTGTGTATCGGTGTCCCTGTGTGTTTCTATTTGTTTGTGTGTTTCTGTCCATGACCATGTATGTACAGGATGTATAATATATGTATTTATGTATTTTAGAGTATGTCTGTCTGTCTGTATGTATGTATGTGTGTGTGCGCGCGTGCGTGCGTGTGCGCGTGTGTAAGTAAATAAATGAATGAATGAATGAATGTGGTGGCGTCTGCCTGCAGGGAGTGATGGATACGGTAGTGATAGAAAGTGATAGACTCGGCCTCGGGTTGAATAATGGGAAGAAAAAGGTATTAGTAATATTAAAGAAAATAATAGTGCTTTAGTGTATACTAACATTGCCCCCGTTTGAGTTCTGGGGACCAGTTATGAGGAAAACAAGAATAGACACACTGCTCCCCTAACAAACATGTCGTCAGAATGCATATGCCTGAGAGGCTAGGAACCAACAGTCTGCATACAAATAAGCCAGATCTGTAAAACTTATGTGCACGCAACACTGAAGTTTTTAAGCAAGACTAAAGTCAAAAAGTGGACAAACGTACATAACTTATAGCCGACGAATACAAAGAAAAAAGAGGTAAGAAGTATCATCAACTCCGAAGGCTTTTTTGTAAGACGAATACACAAATTGACGAGTAGACAACATTGACGAGTACACACATTGATGAGTACACACATTGACGAGTACACACATTGACGAGTAGACACATTGACGAGTACACACATTGACGAGTACACACATTGACGAGTAGACAGCATTGACGAGTAAACACATTGACGAGTACACACATTGACGAGTACACACATTGACGAGTAGACAGCATTGACGAGTACACACATTGACGATTAGACACATTGACGAGTAGACAGCATTGACGAGTACACACATTGACGAGTACACACATTGACGAGTACACACATTGACGAGTACACACATTGACGAGTACACACATTGACGAGTAGACAGCATTGACGAGTACACAAATTTAAGTATCTAGACGGAATATGTATATCATAGATATTTTAAAAAAAGAAAAACCATAAGATAGGCTAATACTGCATGTTATAAAATTAATCCATGTCGCTGGAGGTTAGAAAGGGAATTCTCGCTTACTGTATAGAGCCAGTTTTAACCTGTGGCTGTGATTTCTGGGCAGTTAATAAACAAACCAAACAATTTCTTTAGGCCTCAGATATGTGGGTTTTAGAAACGAATGCACCTAGCATGCATTGGAACAGCCCGAAAGAGTCAACGCAGTTGTTTTAAATGCGGCGAGAGGCCCGACGACACATTGTCAGAAAAGAGGTCATGTTGTGAGAACAGGTAGGAAGATGCGACATGTTAGGGCTTCTGGAAACATATTTGGGGAAAAGACAGGAGTTAGACAACTCGAGACAATACTAGACAGCCTTTTGTCATAGCGTTGTGGAGTGTCAGCACTCGAACTGATATATGCTGTTGAATGTTGAATTGAGAATCGACATCACAGCACGCGGCACACTCCCATAAGCGCTCTATCCCCATCTTCAGCAGCAAGCGAAGAGTTACGATTCCGATGGCACCAGTAACTGTATGATTGTATATCCGTCTCGCCTTTCCTCTGAGTGTTGAGCATCGGCCAGATCCTCTGGTAACTCCTCGCAGCGCCATCAAACATGCTATTGAAGATCGCAATGTGAGAAGAGGTACTATGGCCCAGTCGACAAGGTACTTGATGATGATGATGATGCCCGTGGCGGGTAAATTCGCTTTAATCTAGCGAATGCACTATTTGCAATCTACAGAGGAAAACAAACGTTGAACATCCTAAGAAATTATATTTGTCCTAGCATTGCTGGTTAAATGAGAGGATTCGGGGTTTGCCCACATCTGATTCCCTACTGTTATCAAATTGTATATTTAAATGTACTAAGGTTCACTGACACAAATTACTAGTTAAGAAAAGTAACAACTATAACATTTATTTGGAATTGGAAATGTCAAACTAATAATCAGACTGGCTGTGGAGATACAATTAAATTAGTCCCTGTGGATAGTAGACAAAACTGTCCATTTAGCTGTAGCTCAGGTTCCTCTGGTCAGCTTCTAGCTAAGCCTCGGAGACACATCAGGCAGGCCGAATCTTCCAGTCCAGTCCAGACAATCGGGCATCTGCAGCTACGCTGGGATTTACTTCTGGAACTGCCACCTGAAACTACCACCTGGAACTAGAACAATAGAACAGTCCCTATACAAACAGTTTGGAAAGTTCTCACTGGAGACAACAGTACCTCCAGTTCTCATATAATGTTACACTACACACACATATGGAGTAGGGTAATAACAAGTGTTCACATTCTTTACTGGTACAGACTGGGAATGTTTACAGAACATGGTCTATAGTCCTGATGGGGAAATATTTAGGAAACATCAGTTTCATGAATACTCTCTAGCACAAGAGTTTACATCACACAATAAGAAAGGACATTCATCAGTGCAAATTATTCTGATGTCTATACACTAGTACTCCTTTGAGGGGTTAACATGCTTACCTACACAGTCACATTTCACAGTAGGCTGTCATTTCAACCACATGGGTTCACATCACAAAGAATGAAAATCAGGGAGTGGGTTGACATAGGCCAGAAACTCATAACAGGTGCTTTGCACGGTTTGAAAATAAATGGGATTGACATTTCTCCATCAATATAACTGGGTGCTGGGATAGATGTCAAAATACAATTATAGATGACAATGGGTTTTCCATCTGTTACAGTATTTACATAAAAAATACAACACTCACTCCAGTTTAAATCTAAATCAACACGTGTGCTAAATCTTATTCAGTAGAGTTTAGAAGTTGTGCCGGGTGAAATATAATTATTAAAATTGCAAGGCCACCTGCTGTAGTACTGAAAATATATTCCTAGCGACGGGGAAATATATATACACCAATAATTATTACAAGCATGGGCTATACACCTCTCTTCTTCTTCTCCGGCAGTGCGAACATTAAATTCAGCATCTATGTGTTATTCACGTCTTTTCAAGCTCTTAAACTAGTCTCAGAAATATCTGGACTAAATCTAAATTGAAGCAAGACAGTAATTTATCAAGCTAACATCACCATGAGGACAAACCAACATAGTAAGGATTAGGTATAATGAATATACACTTCATTCCTTTTTTAATTGTCTTACCATGCTGGAAATCGGAACTGGCCGAGATTTCACTTGAGGACATAAATTCCCACTGAATTAATATAATTATAATAATTAAAAATACCAGTGCACGTTTCTAGTATCAAATAAACATTATCTTAATCATCAAATAG
>CAJHNH020000513.1:741843-749343 GCA_905116865.2 Candidula unifasciata | reverse complement strand
TACTTTTCATAATATTTATGGACAATATTAATAAAATAGACATAACACCAACAGATGTCGATAAACAGGAGGACTTCAATGAGCTGCTCTTTGCCGACGATCAATGCATATTTCACAGTGATAGTAAACAGCTGCAAGACCACATGAACCTACTACACGACAGTTGCCTCAAGCATCATATGAAGATCAATACTGAAAAGACAGAAGTCATGAGCATAAGTAGAGAGCAACAGACCATCGACATAAAGATTCTAGATCACAGCCTAAAACAAGTGCAAGAATTTAAATACCTGGGAAGTATCTTTACATCCAATGGTAAAATAGACAGAGAGATTGAAGCAAGAATCCAACAAGCCAACAATGTCGCATACCAGCTTGCCCCAATTTTAAAACACCCTGCTGTCCCAGCTGAGATAAAAAGACAAATTATAAATACAATCTTTATACCGACATTAGGTTATCAATGTCAGACTTGGACATTAACAAAAGAACATGAGAGAAGACTAACCACCTGTGAAATGAGATGTTTGAGAATGGCTGCGAATAAAACCAGAAGAGATCGAGTGAGAAACGATGTGATTACAAGAACTATTGGAACCATACCCATCGTTAAATTTATTGAGAAGCAAAGAATGAAATGGTTTGGTCACCTAATGAGAATGGAACCAACGATGCCAGCATCAAGAGCATACAACATGAAAATCGAAACAACAAGAGGCAGGGGAAGACCAAGAAGAAGATGGATTGAAGGAGTCACGGACAACTTGAGACTTCATAACATCACGGCATATGAAGCGACTGAGCGCGCCCTGGCTCGGTTGCCGATCATCTGATAGACTGCGACGCCTAGCGGCACAAGCAGATTTTGACAAAAGAAAGAAAGAAGATATATATATATATATATATATATATATATATATATATATATATATATATATATATATATATATATATATATATATATATATATTTGAACGTGGACATCTATCTTGGCAGTAATGTAGATAAAGATGGGGCAACTGATTGAGATATTAAAATACGAATACAAAAGGCGAGAGGAGATGTCATAGGACTAGGAAAATTTCTAGAGGTCAAACGAATTCAAAGCTAATTTGTAAACTTGAAATTTTTTAATTCTTATGTAAAATTAGTACTGATGTTTGAAGCGGAAACGCGGAGAACAACTGAGGCAATTACTAGTAATTACAGACTTTTCTTAACTGGTGCCTGCGCAGAATGGAGGGAATTAAATGTTATGATAAAATCAATAATGTAAACCTTTGTGAGAGAACAAAGCAAGTCCCAGTGGACCAAGCGGTGAAGAAAAGACGCTGCCTTTGGATAGGTCACTCGTTTGGAAACCTGAGAACAATATATCTAGAATGTCTTTGCATTGGAACCCATAAGTGCATAGAAATAAATAAAGGAAGATTTAAAAAAAAAAAAAACTGAGGAGGGAGCTAGAGACTGAAGTTAAAAATATGGGGAGGACATGGGAAGAGCTGCATGCGATAGCCAAGGATAAAACCACTTGGCGTGAGTTGGTTGAGGGCCTATACTCCATTGAACGGAGCTTACCGGGATTTGTACCTGGAGGATCCTCATCGTTGAAGTGTTAATCCTGCCGAGCACAATCCTAGATGGGAACCAACTGCACTGCAAAACAACAGCCACTAGCAGCTAGAAATAACAAAAGAGCAGACCAACCATTGTGTGGTGTTCCATTAACCACACAACTCCGCCGGCAGCTCTTCTATCCGGGTCGTCAACGGGCTCTGACGTCAAGCCCCCCCCCCCCCCCCCCCTGTCAATCTAAGCTCATACATTATGTAGGTACCAGACTTCTCTCTAGGTGCTGTGTGTTATTTAATAAAAGCGCGCCGACCCATTGCCGACACTGAATGTTGTATTATTACTGTTTGTAACACTGAGGGAGATCGCTTGGGACAGTGCTTCTCATACGGTGCTGTCAGGTCCCGCGAGTTTTCTTTACATAGGTAATAGTTTCTACGGTGAAAGTCGTCACCTTCGGTTACCGTCACGGAACATGATGATACTGGGTATATCGTCTTTCCCTTGTGGGTTTCGTCCTCTTCCCCCTGTATGAGGAGAAAGAGTTGGGGGGGGGGGGGGGGGGGGGAGAGAGATTATCGCCCCTTGACAAGCGTGTAGTAGAATGTGACTAATTAAAACAATTGGCTGAATTCAGATGTGTTGGGCCGAAAGGAACCCTGCACGAACAGCTATGGGCCATGACAGGAGCCCGTTCTCACTGGACAACTGCTTACTTTATAACCATTTCGTGGTGCCCCAATATTAACTGTACACTACAGCTATACAGTTTAACGGGGTCTTCGGTATTTGTACATGTTTGATTCTCATCCTTGAGACGTTAATCTTACAGATTTGCGGGTCGGTCTGGGGGTGAAAAACATTGAAAACAAAATCTCTACATATAAAAATCAATGCTTGTTTTTGTCTGTCTGTTTGTGTCGAATAGACTCATAAACCATTGAACCGATTTCGCTGAAATTTCCAGAATATGTTTGTTCTGATGTCGGAATGCTACCTGGCATAGTTTGAAATAGGTGACGATAGCACGAACTACATACATTGCTCCAGCGACGATCACGTTGGCATTTTGTTTTTGTTTTTTCGTGGGAGCGTTGCCGGTGAGGGTTTTATTTTTGCGAACTTTGTTGACCTTAGATATATGCATATATAATCAATTGACGACCAGTTGTTGACAGAATGTATGGAAATTTATCGACCAGTTGACAGAATCGTCGTCAATGTAAATAATTGACCTGTGCTTCCAGGTCGGCCCACCCTAATTCCAATAACAGGTAATGACCGAGGAAGTAAAGATGCCGACCTCATCCAGTGCTTAATCGATGCTCCGTTGTGTCCTCTACGTTGACTTACCAGTGAAGACCTCAGGCGCGCCGTCTTAATTGTGACCAATGCTGGAATAGATGCTTGAGCATTCGATGATCGCTAAGGAAGAGGGAGAAAAATAAGGACAGCGGGAGAAGAAGTAGACGAAAAATGGAGGAAGAAGAAGGCAGAAGAAAAAGAAGAATCTATAGTAAATGTGCTGAATGTGGTAGCCTCCAGAGACTGAAAATGTTTGGGACTCGCTGTCTTGGAATCTGCGACCTTCGAACGCTTGTTTGATCGATATCTGTAGAGCCCGTTTCGCCATTACTGTCCATCCTTTTCCCCTACTTTTAATCAGCATATTCGGCGAATACCACCCTCCCCCACCCCCTTTTTTTCTTGCTCTCTCTCTCTCTCTCTCTCTCTCTCTCTCTCTCTATATATATATATATATATATATATATATATATATATATATATATATATATATATATATATATATATATAATATCATGTTCCCCTGACGCAGTTTTCAAACTCAGTCAAGCGGTCCACGTAGACCTCAATGTCATCGAATGTGTTTTCCCTATTGGTGAGCTAGAGAAGCGCCCATTGTCTGTCTCTTCTGTGTGTTGGACCACTGGCTCCCACGGTTAATTTCGGTCTGTAACTTGACTCTCTTTAAATTAACATTTCTTTTGAGAGAGAGGGAGACTCTGTGTGTGTGTGCGCGTGCGCGCGCGCGCGTGTGTGCGTGCGTGTGTGTGTGTGTGTGTAAAAAACCCACACCTATTGACACAAAGCGCAGCAGACCGAACTTATTCATCGTGTACAGTCTGACTTCAAGAACTATTTGTGTTTCTCTGATTCTGTCTGTCTGTCTGTCTGTCTGTCTGTCTGTCTGTCTCTCTCTCTCTCTCTCTCTCTCTCTCTCTCTCTCTCTCTCTCTCTCTCTCTGTGTGTGATTTTTGTTATTATTTCTGTAATTAATAACACCCTGTCGACACTTTGATGGATTGCATTGTTATCCCAGCGTTCACCCTAATACACAATATATATATATATGTGTGTGTGTATGTGTGTAATCCATTGGTGCGGAAATATCGAATACCCGATGCAGTCATGTTTCTGTACACATATAATAAACAGACACAACTGAATTGATCGACAGTCATAAGAAAGAATTAGAGATATAAGAGGACATACTATCCACTTAGAAATCTATAGCTACCATGCCGGGAATCGAACGTGTCACCTCCAAGTGACGAAGTCACCTCGCTGCAGTAACAAGTGAATTAACACACATAGCTAGTCGACACTACCAGAAGGCGTTATCGAAAGCCAGATATTATAGGCGGTTTGGCAACTTGATAACCTTCTCTGATTGCTCTCTTCTTGGCCTATGACTGGCTAACATGGTGCTTTATTAATATCCTACCCCAAACAGGGGGAATCCACAGGTCACGAGACAGTCTAATATTTCAGGTGGTGGTAGATTGCATGCAGTCATGGGACCTAAGCTGCATGCAGTCCTGGGACCTAGGCTGCATACAGTCATGGGACCTAAGCTGCATGCAGTCCTGGGACCTAGGCTGCATACAGTCATGGGACCTAAGCTGCATGCAGTCCTGGGACCTAGGCTGCATACAGTCATGGGACCTAAGCTGCATGCAGTCCTGGGACCTAGGCTGCATACAGTCATGGGACCTAAGCTGCATGCAGTCCTGGGATCTAGGCTGCATACAGTCATGGGACCTAAGCTGCATGCAGTCATGGGACCTAAGCTGCATGCAGTCCTGGGACCTAGGCTGCATACAGTCATGGGACCTAAGCTGCATGCAGTCATGGGACCTAAGCTGCATACAGTCCTGGGATCTAGGTTGTGCTCTCTCTTGGGACGTAGGGGGGTTGGGATTAGGGCCAGTTCTAGATGTTTTGGGGTCCTTAAAAGCATTAGAAAACTGGGAAACCCAGTCTTACCACTCTCTAAAGCGTTGGACTATCCTGTTACGTCATCTGGAGTAGGATATTAATGAAGCACCGCTAACATTCTTGCAGTAACGGAGACCAGACGCAAACTCCCGTTCTGACATTCTAATAGCCATATATTTATGTTCTGGTATGCTTTCTGTGTAATTCACTTTGCGGACATCTCCCAAGAGTATATCAGCATTCAGTGTTGTTGAACTGCTGCCACCGGAGCCGGTGTTGGCATGCACGGCGTGTCCCCGAGCTATCCGATGCCAAATTGCTGATATTTATCAGCGGTGTCTCTGAATGATTGTCAGGTATCGTTGCCGGCAGGGTCGAGTAATGGGGTCTGCTCCTTTTAACCCCTCCCCCTCTACACAGATACGCACGCACACACACACACTTGGTGTAGGACGAGGAGGGGAAGACATAACGAGAGATGAGAGAGGTAGGAGAGAGAGAGAGAGAGAGAGAGAGAGAGAGAGAGAGAGAGAGAGAGAGAGAGAGAGAGAGAGAGAGAGAGAGCACGAAATTGGGAATGTCGAATCTTGCCGAGAGTTGACAAAGATTTGCTATTACGTACCTGAGAGATCCCATTTCGAATTCTCCGCAAAGTAATTCACGCATAAATAGATTTCTTCTTCTTCTTCTTCTTCTTCTTCTTCTTCTTCTTCTTCTTCTTCTTCTTCTTCTTCTTCTTCTTCTTCTTCTTCTTCTTCTTCTTCTTCTTCTTCTTCTTCTTCTTCTTCTTCTTCTTCTTCTTCTTCTTCTTCTTTTTCTTCTTCTTCTTCTTCTTCTTCTTCTTCTTCTTCTTCTTCTTCTTCTTCTTCTTCTTCTTCTTCTTCTACTACTTCTTCTTCTTCTTTTAGTCAGTTAGTTAGTTTAGTTAGTTAAGCGCTCAGATCCCATCTTCAGTGTATCCCTCAGCGTGTGGTGACTGATAACACCAGTTCTGTGTTGGTTTACTTTTTTTTTTTTGGCTCCCTGTATAGTATTTGTCGCACACCTGTTAAGACCTGAAGTTCTTGTATTTTTTTGAGTGTTGCCGATTCACCGTCTTCTTCTGAATCATCTTCTCGTCCTGCTTCGCTGAGAGCATTAATAATGTCAGTCCAGTCTGTTGCTTTTCCTGTACCTAGCATAATCTGACTGGTCCCATTGGATTAATCCATAATCTGATAATTAAAAATATTGCATCCGAGAACATGAAGCTGCTATAGCCTATTGAATAAAGTGCTGACCTGAAAGTCTTGGGTTTAAATCCACGTCGAGATAGATTTTTTTTTTTTAAATTTACTTTGGCTTCCAAGTGGGTCCAACTTGAAATGCTACCAGTAAAGGCGGCCGGTATGATGTTGATCAGACCATCAACGAAAGGTATATTGGTGTGTACAAATGTGGGTCTTGCATCATATGTCCAGGGGTCCGTTATCCGAGAGCAGCATGGTCAGTTGTTTGTTATTTGTATACACGCTCCTGGGAGCCGCTGAGATGTAGCGGCGAGACGCTCCCATGCGGTTCAGAAGGTCATGAGTTCGGAATTCAAACGGAGCCGGACTTTAAAAAAAAAAATCATAACCATGACTCCCAGGTCGAACCAGCCTTATATGGTTACTAGGTAAAGTCCTGGGAAGTAAAGGCGACCAGCGTAATGCTTTCCAATCATCCACCGAGTCCCAGAGGGGCTATAAAATATAGGTCTAGTACGACTGAAGGGAGTGGAAGGAATTCCTTTATCTTAACCTTTATAAGCAAAGGGGCTACTTGGTTTCGAGGCATGGTGTCCGCCTCGAGTGCTAGTGGTCCCGGTTTTAAGCCACAGGGAATGAAGCCTGGGATTTTTCAAATGGACTTCTAGTAAGTTCCCCTGGTCTCAGGGTAGTGAGACCACAAGCCTGTGTGTATCGCGCACGTAAAAAATCCCTTGGCAGTGGGAAATCGAAAAGTAGCCTAACGGCGCTGCCCCGGCAAAATGTGGAGTTTAAAATCTACCCAAAGTATTTCAGGATCCCCGCCGGTGAAGCAGAGTTCGTCCACTGCACTGAGATTCTCCAGACTCCGGCTTGACTTAGAAGATGACAGGAGCACTTACGGGTTACACCCGTTTGCGATGATTGTTATCCATTGAATAAACATAAACATTAACTTTTATAGGCGCACATCATCCGCTTATTATGTCTTTGCGGTCATTTTTCTCGTATAGAAGCCCTAGGCAGCGGAGACTAACGTCGTGTTCCAGCGTGCATCAGCGTGAGCAGAAATGTTTGTAGAGCAAATACAGAAGCCGCTAGAATTTTCTTTAAAACATCTTCCGCGTAGTTCATTCGAGCCAAGAAATGGCCAGCATTGAGATTTCTCCACACACACAAAAAAAGAAAAAGATGGGAATAAAAAGCGCGTCTTAACGATTGAGTGTGCGCAGTTGATGTTGCGCATCTGATGTTGTGCAAAAGTTATTCAAATGGGCATAATGACACAGCAATTCTGAATACCTGCAGTCAGTGTTGCAGTAACATAATGGAAATGAGTTCGTTGGAAAAACCAACGCAGCCTGAAAAGTTAATGTGTCATGGCCGTGCAGACCTTAACATTTGTTTAATAGTTGGCCTAGGAGGGAGGCTCCGACAAATGGACAGACTCTGTTCTTCT